>JALIZH010029500.1:0-162538 GCA_030522465.1 Rhipicephalus appendiculatus | reverse complement strand
AAAAAAAGAGGGAGCAAGCACTAAATCCAAAGAGGGAGAAAGAAAAAAAATAGGAAGAAAGCAGAAAGAGCAAGAAAGACAAAGAAACACATAAGAGAGGGAAGAAATAATTAGAAATATATATAGAGATAAAAAAACACGAAAAGGAGAAAGAGAAAAAAAAGAGAGGAAGAACGCAAAAAAAAAAACTGAAGACAAACAAAGAAGGCTGCCCAGCTCCGCACTTCCTTCAGGCTTAGCGCCCCTAGCGCGAAACTGCCTTAATTTGTTTTCTTTGAAAACTGATAGCATTGCCTGCTCTGACAGATTTTCCTTATCATCGCAGCTGAACTAAATCGATCGGTGCTAGAAATGCGGGTATGTCTTTAGTTTGGCTGAGCCTACAGAATTAAGGCGCAACACCGGGGAATGATGATTTACCTGCATTTGCTTTCCTTTGATTGCCATGCGGGAGCTTGAAACGATCGCGGAGGCTCGCATCAAGGCTTTAAAACACCCGTCTTCAGCTAAGACGAGTTCGCGGAGTGATGTCGCAAGCGCGCAGGGTTGCTTCGACAGCGTTCCAATACCTCTCGCATTCTTAGTTATACGCAAATGATGCCAAGCTCGCCATTGTGCATTAGCGAGAACCACCACATGAAGTGATTAGCGGGCAACCGCATTATACTGCGTTCGGAGCGGGACACTGTCCAGTCATTTCCTAAATGTTTAAGTTTTCCATAGCATTTTAAACCACCGTCTAGTAGCGAGACATCAGTTTGGCGTTGAGAGTCTTCACGTTTTAGGAGCTTGTTCGGCAAGCTTCTTAAGCTCACGCCTTGTCCGGCGGCGGCGGCGATGGCGGTGGCGTGTACACTTCTCCGCTCAAGGCGCCGGCTTTCCGGTGATTTCAGGAATGCTCACTAGATGGCGGCGCCGCTCAAGGCGACGCACAACACTCTCAGCACGTGCGCCTCCTTTCTCTTCGCCGGGAGCTCACACAGTGAACGCTCTTCGTTACCGCTCGGCCGAATGGACACCGCAATGCGGCGCGGCGGGCTCGCAACGAGCGTCGGCGCCGCTCAAGGCGACGCACACCACTCTCAGCACGCGCGCTTCCTTTCTCTTCGCCGCGAGCTCAGGCAGTGAAAACTTCGTTACCGCTCGGCCGCATGAACACCGCACAGCAGCGCGGCGGGCTCGTAACAAGCAGCAGCTGGGGCTCGCCGCTCGAGCGCCGCATGTAATGTGTATATAAAAACGTTGTCACGTCTATATATGATGGTAGGAGATGTGTACGGAGGATTCGTGGGTTACCCGATCATCTCCGGGCAAGCTCCTCCAACATCATTCACTTTGTGGATATGGCGTGATTTTTTTGTGATGTCGCGGGGCGGGAAGCAAATGACAATTAGCAAAGAAGACTCAGTATAAGATTAAGTAAGTCGCTTATTTTATGCCTAATTGTGCATAAGCAGCCATTATGCTATGAGGTGGTGTCGAGGCTTTCTTCGAATTGCGAGCACTCGAGCGCTTTACACATGTCCCTGAAGATTCCGAGAAATGATGATCAGCTAGTGGCAAATGTGATGTAGAAACAAAGCGGATAGTTCTACTTTGCGCCACAGCGCTCCGCTACAACTTCGCAAAGTTCACCTCTATCTGTTGGAAATGATCGCTTGGCGGTTCTCGTCCCCCAGAGATACGAGCGCACGTGCGTTCCTTGTCTGTCGGAGTCATTACCTTCAAGATCTTAAAGGGGCTCTGCAAAACTTTTGAGCATAGGCAGAAAACTCTGCCGATAGGTAGTCGAGGTTCCCGAGGACACGCGAGCCAAACATTAAAGCTGGGCACGCGGCCTGGAATTTACAATTATTTAACTAAGTCAGCTAGAAATCGCTTGTTTTTATTCTTTATTCCCCCTACCATCGGCGAGAAGGGGAATGGTGGCTTATCTTTCATCCCGCGTCGTTTCAGCACTTACGCAAGCAACTGCGCTCCCAGCTCTTCGAAACACGAAAAGATACCACATGGAGGTTTCAGCAATTTGCTTGATAGAAGCTTCGTTAGCAAACCTACTGAAGCGGTCATATAGCAGATGGAATGCTGACAAATTGGCAGTATTTCAACTCAGTTCAGACAACTAGAGGTGTTCGTATACGTTGTTAATCCTGAGGGCCACAAAAGTTTTATAGACCACGTCTGTTTGAATATTTCATTTTTGTGCTCAAACTAAATACACAGATTTCAGCCTAAGTTCATTTTTTCTTGTTGGCTTAGTTCTGATGAATCCAATCAGCCTTGTTAAATTAGCCTCGTTTGAATATTTGAGCTTCCTCGCTTCTGCGCATGTGATTGCATCGGCATGTTTCATTTAATTTGACACTGTCAGTGCAGACTGTCGGTCTTTTTCGGTGAATACTACATAAGGTGTCGCCTTGGGCTACAATGCTTCAACACTTCGTGCATTGGGTAAATTCAGCGTACGATTTGGATACAATAAATGAACATTTAAAACAAAAACTTAGGAAACAACATTCCCTAAAACATTGCGTGGTGAATACAGAATAATTTTTTTTTATTTCAGATTCTCTTTCCATATCATCATCTGAAGAATCTTTTATCTCTGCTCGTACTGTTTGGGGAGCGCTCAGAGGACTGGAAACCTTCAGTCAGCTAGTGTACTCGCCGGATGGAGTGTCGGTAAGTTGCCGCGCCGTATTCAGCTATTAGCGAAGTCTCTGAAATTGAAAACACGTCGAAAGCGAATTGAACACATCGCATGCTACTCACACTAGCCTATTGTTACAAGGTTAGTTTTAGGGGCGAAGAACCTTGCGGTCGAGGCTTGTCCGTCCACGTCCGCGTCCGTCACGGGGATATTTGTGGATGTGAGACACACAAAAAAAGTTTAACAATAGACTAATATGAATCATAATTGTGACAGAACAATATACTAAAGCACCTAGAATCACAAATCCTTTATACTAGTCGGCGACTTCAACGTACACATTACGGACCTTAGGACCTAACTTCATCGTCGACGCTCACTGTGCGCTGTCATGGTGGTTGGAAAATCGTTGCTATAGTCGAAACATATGTGTGTATGTGAATAATAAAAAAAAGGTTTACAATAGACGAAGAACAATCATAATTGTGACATAACAATAGCGAGTTTTAGTTTAGCGGGAAACAGCAAACGCAAGGATATAGCGTTAGCGTTAGCGTTGCGTGCTCCACATTGAGCATGCGCAGTACGTAAACGTAGCCCGAGCTCTTACGTACGTACGCTATTTCTGGAATATAGCGTTCAACGCTAACGCACGCAAGAGATTACGTACGTAGGGCAAGATGGCCGTGCCTGTTGAAGCGAGAGCCGTCCACTTCGAATCTTTCTAGTCGTCGGCCTGCATTATTAAGCTCATTCACTCCTAAATAATGCTCGTATTTGATTTAGATTTGAGTAATGAGGCTTCGCCAGCCGTTTACTGCCGATAAAATAGGTCTGTTTTCGAGATACGTTGTCGATTAGCGGTGTAGTAGGCCTAACAAAATTTGTTTACGAGGTTCGCTCATGTTTTTGGTAGCCGCGCAGAGATGGCGACGCTGTATTCATTCACCTGTTTCCAAGCAAACCTTGTCCTACCCCAACCCATACATATTGTCCAAGATAGATCCCGACACATACGCATCACAGTGCAGGTTCTGCGCCAATAAAACAGCTACCCTGTACCACATGGTATGGGAATGCCCACACAACCCACCTATGCAACCCAGGACACAACAAAACATTATAGGGTGGGAGGCAGCTCTGTCCAGCTCGGATCCGAGGACCCAAGAGACCCTCGTGAAACGTGCGAGGACAGCGGCCCGCGCCAATGGGATCCCGGACTAAGGATCCTACTCACCGATCTTCTCGAAGAACATCAAATAAATGTTTTATTCTCTCTCTCTTTCCAAGATAAGGCAAATACGGCCACATGTCAATCCGAGACAGGTTACAGGGTCTTGAAGAATACTCCATTGCGGTATATATCGAAAGAAAGTGATGTGTTTCGGGCCGCCAGACAGAACACTGAACCAAATCCAGCACGGAGACGCAGCAGTGGTGACTTTGGATCCTGAAGCTCGAGTTAGTGGTGCACTTGTGGATTCTACAGTGCATTTAGTGTTTTTGTCTAGATGGCACTGTATGCGCTTGCGTTAGCGTTAGCGGGAATGCCTCCCGCTGTACTAAAAGACCAATATTTGCCACGCAGCGCGTTCCGTTTTAGCGTTAGCGTTGAGACTCACGCTAACGCTAACGTAAGCGTTTCCCGCTATACTAAAACTCTCTAATATGAAACACCTACAAGCACAACCCCTTTATACTAGTCAGCGACTTCAACGTAGTCATTATGGACCTTAGGACCGAGCTTTGTCGTCGACTCTTTATGTCACATTATGTCACTCAATTTACATTATATGGGGCAACGCTCGGGTGACATATGCGAGACAAAAGAAAGGTTTAACGATACACTAATATCAATCATAATTGTGACAGAACAATATAAAACACCTACAAGCACAAGACATTATGGACATTAGGACTTTAGGACATTATGGGCTACAGGACATTATGGACCTTAGGACCTAGCTTCGCCCGCACGTCATCATTCACTTCTTAGATATGCGTGGATTTTGGTCTTTTCCTCTTAATTAATTAATTATCTTTAATTACTCAACATTTTATTTATTGGCTGAAAACACAATTAATCGCAGAAATGTAGAGCAGTCTGGGAAACCGCCGACTGGGGTGTTTCCCGTAGGATTTTCAGCAGCACATTTTTCAGTCAGATGTTTTTCAGCAGCATGTCTCATAGCTGAAAAAGCTTCAAGTTTTTAACGCGAAAGTGTTAAAAGAGCTCGTTTCGCACAAATTCCGGCATCGGTGTCGGTGGCGGCGTCGTTGGTTGTGGGCGAAAAATCATCATCTTGTCCATGACCGAAAAATCAAGAAAGATGCAAATAAAATAAATCATAAAAATTTCCGGGTCCGAATGAGGATCGAACCCGGGCCGTCTGCGTGGCAAGATGGAGTCCTACTACACCGCCACGCTTCTGCTTGGGATGACATACAAAATAACTTCCTCCGCTTGGAATTCCAGTGAAAATAACTTTCATGCCTTACAAACACAGGTGTTTTGTATACAGGCGTCACAATACAACATGTAATATCGCAGCAATATTGTGTGGTACAAGCGTACATTGCCATCGAGCGTCAGAATATGTGAATATCATAACGACATTGTGGTTCAAAGCCGTGCACCCATTACAAAAGGCACACACGTTACTGCGCGTATTCCCATAAGACCACGTAGTGGGTGCATAGCAAGTTCGAAAACATTTCCCGCGAATAATTGCTCGTGGTTTAAAGCATGCCACCCATTGCATAGTATGCACTATCTGATTGAAGTACGCACTAGGGACAGGATATCGCTAGCGCGTTCAACTCTTAAAGGCGAAGCTTAAGGGTCCCCCCAATTTTTCTTGGTGAGGTTGTATTTTGCTGCAAAGAGCCACACTCAGGCGAAGCTGTTTAGCACACTATAGTCACAATAAGGTACTTGTCAGTAAACGTCACGTGCGAGTGACAAGTCCCCAGCACACCTACCTTTCCCTAAGTGATATTGATGCGGCGTCCATGGATTCACTGGCGGACGTTGTGTTCACTTTACATTGCAGTGGGTCGTGAACGAGACGGCGATCTACGACGAGCCGAGATTTCCGCACCGGGGTCTGCTGATCGACACAGGTCGGCACTTCCTACCACTGGAGTCCATAATGGACACATTGGTGAGTGGGCTGGTGTCACCGTTTGAAGTGGTTACCATCGATGTGCTTTCGGGTTTGTTCTATGTAGCAAATAATGCGAAGATGCTGCGAGAAACGACAAAATGGTGTTGCTTTGTTGCAGTTTGCAAAAGACGCCCGTTGTTGTGATGAAGCAGGGAAGCGCAGGAAACGCATGTCACTGTGGACAAATTCAGCCAGCACCGCTTGGAGGGCACTGATGAAACAGCGCAGCTAGTGGCTTACAAAGAAGCATTCGCTTCGCAAATTATTTTAGCTGGTTGAATGAAGTGGTGTTGAATGCAGTGGAGTGAAGTGGGTTCAATGAAGTGCGAGGAGTGTAGGGAGTAGTAGTGGGCGTAGTGCGAGGCTTACTCCCCTAAGCCTTCTCACGTATGGGAGTAGTAGGAGTGATGGTAGTAGGAGTAATTCCGCGTTGTGGGAGTACTGAGTAGTGAGAGTGGTGGGAGGAGGGGCACATATTCGTAGTGGGATTTGCCCACTTTCCGTTGCACACACCCCTTTACGATTTACGGCGGCCCCCGGACGTGAAAGGCTCGACTATGAAGAGCTTCGCTGTTAAAAAGTTCTCTTGATCGCACACGAATGGTTACTGCAAAAAAGTTAGGAAATGGAAGAAGTTTACTGTAGCAGTGTAAAGCTTAGGAAAGAGCGAACCTGGTCGATCTTAGAGGCTTAATGTGGCCTTCTTGGCTGCTACTAGACCTTTCCTATAGGCGTGGACAGAGTAGAGTCGAACCACAGTCTGTCACAGTCTATGCAAGAATGTCTAAACTCCAGCGCCAGAAACTGACGTGAAAACCTGGCTGTGGCACCCCCGGAAGAAGCGCGGACCTTTAGTCGCTCGCACTCGGCGCGGCGGCTGAGCGGACTGTGCGGCTAGGCGAGGTTAAACCCTGCTGGTGTGCATGTGTGGCTTAGTTAGTGATAAGTAACGGTGCGGAAGGTTTTTTGCGGATACCCGACGTTTTACCACTATCTTTAAGAGGTTCGCTCTAGAAGACGCAATTAGCACAGACAATGTATTCTTACGAAACTATGTTTTTTGCAAACTTTTGGCTCAGTAGTTTTCGGATTATGCTAGGACCTTCATTTGATTGTCTTCTAAATCAGTGTAGTTAGCGCTTGCACATGAAATTTTATATAGCCCCGGCAGACACACTTTGATGAAGTGGACAGCCATCCCAGTCTTTTAGAGCAGAATGAATCGAATGAGTCTTTTTCTCATATGTATTTCTTTCTGTAAACTACACATCACAACAAAAAAAGAGGCAGAGAAGAAAACTGAGCATTGAGAGGACATCACTTGACATCTGCCGCCCGTGCTGTTGTCTTACATAGCAGCGGCGGTCGAGTGTTGAAAGCATCCACCTCGAACGCGAGATGCACAGGGTTCTAGTTCCAGTACTACCTGGCTTCACCTGGTTTTTCTAATGACACAGGCAGTTCCCCTCTACCAGAGCAACGCTGAGTCGTGATCCCTTATGGGTTGTAGAAGTAACTTTCGCTGATATTCCTAAACCACTACTACTGCTGTTTTCTCTCAATGTGCAACTACAACCGCCCTCAAACGCTAGTGTTACAGCTCTGATGTGGTGCAGACTGTGCTAGCTCCGTCAAAAGTTTATAGCATGTTGGAAAGTGGACTCGCTTCCATGCTATCCAACGGCAGAAATAGGCCACGCCCCACCACTCGAGCAGGCTGTCTGAGGGATCGGATTAGATGCCCCTCGGTTAGAAATCAATACATATGCAAGTACGCTTGCCTGTGGGCATCCTTCAGTTAAGCGTACACGGCCACAATCAGGAGAATGCCGCAGTGCAGCCAGAGAGGAGCAGAAATAGAAGAAAACATGTTGTGTTATCAATAATAGAAACGTCCACTCTTTTCAGCTTTTCTATATAGATTACTGGTAAATAAAATGTTCACATGTTATTTATTATTATAAGTATTACGCCCACACCTTAGTCGTTCTGACTGCTTGTCCATATTGTTTCTCATACTTATACCAATCCGATAAGTCATAGCTGTTCGATGAACGTACGGAAAATACTTCATATGTTTAAGCCGTCGATGTTTTTGTTTCTATGCGACTTTTCGCAGATCATAAGGATACATTATATAAAATTTTATGCATTGCCACGTAATTGAGTAAAATATCTGCATTGAATTAACTGCACGACTGCGTTGCCGCCAAGTGGAGGAGGACTGGCTTACGGCCTACCAAATAAATTTATAATTAGAAACACAGTCCTGCAGCTTGCAGAAAGTCCAGTGGTGTTTGCCAATAGGCTAGTATTACATAGCCATAGCTGCAGAAGATTTCGCACTGGTAAAATCGCGTTAGCGTTTAGTCATGGTTAAGCTATAGGAATAAACAGCGGTAAAATTTTGCTTACGATCATTTAAAATTTCTGTATGACGCGCTTGCGTGACGTTACTTCTCTTTTTTTTTGTACAGATTTTATGTTCATACTTAGATGAAAAAGTCGCAGTCATCCCAGAGAAACACAATGTACAATGCTTTAGTTTTGTTTGCAGCTACTGGATCTCTTCTATTTTCGGTAAATTTTCCTTGGCTTCGATGTTGGGAAAGTTAAATATATGCAAGAACTTCATGAAACAGATTTCTCCGTTCTAGGAAAGGCCAACTATATGCATTTTCGAATAAGGTACAGTCAATATCTTAATTGTTAAAACCGCCAATTCTTTACAAGTTATGATGAATTTTGTAACAGGGAATGTGGAATGCCCCTGAAGTCAAAGTTGTGAGGTTACTCTCACAGCTTTGACTTGCCTTCAGGACAAGTAATCTTGTTGAAAGGTTTTTCATCAGGTCAAGTCTCCCTCTTTCCTTAAACTTCCGCCTTGCTTGACGCTCATTACCAGACACACCATCGTAAGAAGCTACAGAATTACTTCAACTGTCTGAGGTTTATCGTACATGCACCTACATTACGCACAAGAGTAGTTCATTTGAAGTAATCGAAATGTGGCTATAGTTGCGGATATTGAGCGATACACCTCGATCTCAGCAGTGTGATGCCGTAGTCAGTGCCCTGTTGTAGAGGGCGCTGGTTATACGTTACAGATCAATGAAAGCAATTCCTGCTCTTCCAGGACGCAATGTCGTACAACAAGATGAATGTTCTCCACTGGCACATCGTGGACGACGAGTCTTTTCCCTACGTGAGCAAGAAGTTCCCGAGCATGAGCGAAAAGGTGAGACTGCGTGGGTTGGCCTTTGCTTTTCTACTTGATACAGACGAACATTGTGAATGTAGAGTGTATTACACATATTGCACCAGTTTCTGTAATCTGTGAAGATGCACTAAAGGGCAAGGAGTAAAACTTATGACGCAAATGGACAGACTCAGGACAGGTATACTAAAACCACAAGCGGCCAGCACAACAAGCAAAAGGTAAATGTGGTGACACTATCTGAATTCTTCATCGTTATCGCTTTTGTTACTCCTTACCCCTGAAATGGTGAAACACAACTATAACGACTCTTAAGGAACCCTTCTGGTAGTTTACATTCTCACTTTTTCCTAACGTTGACAACATATTTTAAGTACTGATGACGCGGTACGTGGGAGAAGCATATTTCCTACATAAGCGAACTGCGCTGGTGATATCTTCCGAGTTCTGAAGTTATCCTCGAGACTGAACAACCAGCGCACACACACGGACGCGTGAAACCCATGGACACACGCTCCATATACGCACGCCCCATATATTGGCCGTCGTCATAACGCAAGAGCGATGCCATTATATTTTGGTGCTACTGCGGCACGCTGCAGCATGCGAGCTCTGTTGAGCGCTCGACGCTGAATAATGTGTGCTGCGTATACTACATAACAATACGACCATCAAATTCGGCGAATAATGACCAAGTTTTTATCTAGACTTTTTTTTTTCCATTGATTCTGCAGAAGACCGACCGGAAATGTTGAAGGTGCCTAAGTATTCTTACTTCCGTTCTATTCGATCTATTCGACTGAATTGAGCTCAGGAGCATAAAGCTTTAATAACCAGTGGTGCCGATTCCTGAATATACTTCAAATATTTTTTTTTGTGGTACAATTAAACTACTGAATTGTAACAAACATTTTCGAATGCTTGAGTTCTTCATGGAGTTGCTGTTTCCTATTTAGGTACGCAGCGACGCGTATTTGTGCTCCCTGTTTCATGCATCTCAAGTCCCGCATTTCTTAACAGGAGGTAAACAACCAAAGGCTATGCGGAGGAGGAAGGAAGCAAACAAAGGGAGAAGGCAGGGAGGTTAACCAGAGAGACTTCCGGTTGGCTGCCCTGCACTGGGGAATTAGGGAAGGGGAATAGAAAAAGGAGAAAGAGAGAGAGAGGCAGTGAGTTCACTGCAGCGCGTGGAACTGCACCGCAAGTCAGAGGCTTTCACACAAGCCCGTCGTCGTCAAAAAGCGCAAGAGGGCTTTCATTACCTTGTGGGCTGTCGAGAGATGTGGACGGTGCTGTAATAGCACCTGCACAGAAACTGATATGAGAGATCACGGTTCTCCTCCCTTCTGCAGCTGAGATGATCGATTTTTAGATTGGGGGGGGGGGGGGGGGGGGTGCGTATCTGTGCTGCAGTTGTGGGTAAATGCAGTGCTCCTTGGTTCTGAAAGTTTAGTGAAAAGACAGGTTAACTAGTTTTTTCAGCCAGGCAACATAAATGTTCAGATCGCAGTATGATGATAACAGAAAAAATATAAGATACGCCACAGAACATCTGAAATAGGGGTGTGCATGGGCTGCATTTCTAAGCCCGAGCCAGGCCCGGGCCCACTGACTACATCGAAGGCCCGCCCGAGCCCGACGCTAAAAGGTTGCGAACCCGCCCTGCCCGGCCCGCCGTACAACAACAAAAGCCCAGGCCCTGCCCGGTCCGGACCGACATTATGAAGGTTGGCTAAGGAGACAACATACCGTTTTACCCAGCAAGGCTGGCGGAGGAAAAACGGGACGCAAGACAGCCTGCGATTCACATCCACTCTTCCTTCGTGTTTCCAGAGTGCACGGGAATTGGAGTTACTAATAAATCTAACGGAAAGATTGAATGGCGCCGCCACGAAGTCTGGTGGATTTACTTCTCTTTTTCCGGAGTAGAACAAAGGAATTGCTTCATATTCTCCGCTCACGTTTAAAGTAGCTAAACGACAGAAGAATCGGAAAAAGGGGTGGGGCGCGATCGCGAAGAGGGCGGTAGGTGCTGGTGCTGGAAAAAAATTCTGGCACAACGTCCATATTTCGGGCTTGATTCGGGCTTTGCGCATGGCCCAGCTCGCTGGATAAAAAAAAAAAGTCACATTTTCGCCGCAACGGCGAAGCGATGAATGCGATAGCAAGAAATTGGAATGCCATACGAAGATCGACGAGCAGCTCGATATTTGCAGCTTCCCGCTGAAGCGCAAAGAAGGACGCTTGAAAAGGACGCGCAGGTATACTCAGGACAAGCGTGACCTAACAGCTATTACAGTTGCTACGCCTTTGTGTTTGAAAAACGCGCTGCAAGTGTCGACAACGCAGTACCCGACGCTCTTATTACAGATATTTCGTTGGGCGTGCGCAGCAGCTCTGTGGACGTAGCCTGCCAGCAATTTCCCATGGCAGGCTGCGTACGCAAAGCTGTTGGGGACGCTCAACTAAATCTGTCTATTTCTTCTTCTTTTAAAGTGCGGCGCGCGGAATGATCCCTCTGCGTCCCCTGCCGCGCGGTGGGGTTTGACGCAAGGTGCACATAAGGTCCCTAGATAAAACTTGTTTTATCTAGGGACCTTAGGTGCACACTGTTCTTTTCTTTACGTTCAACATCACGAGTGGGTACAGAAAGGGGCTACTTTTTTCGTGCGCGTCTCAAGAGCAGTTTTCAAAGTGAAAAAAGTCAGTTTCGCCACTAGGGCTAAGCAATGAATGCGATAGCAAGAAATTAGATTGTCACACGAAGAACGACAAGCGGCTCGATACTTGCAACGCGCCGCCGCAGCACAAAGAAGGACGCTCGAAAAGACGCATAGGTATACACAGGACAAGCGTAAACTAACAACTGTCGCAGTTTTTACGTGTTTGTCTTTGAGCAACGCGCTGCGAGTGTCCAGAATGCAGAAGCCGACGCTGTTGTTGTTGTCGCCCCTGACATGGCTCATACCCACTCAGGGGTTAGGCCAAGGATTGATTATATGATTATATGACTTTTAGACGCTGTTTGATATTTCTTTTAAACTGCGGCACGTGGAATGATCCCTCTGAGTCTCCTGCCACGCGGTGGCGTCTGACGCCAAGTGTGCCCGGTGTTCTTTTAGGGGCGAAGCTCCTTAAGCCGTGGGTCGTGCGTCCTCGATGTATGTAGTTGTAGGTAGCCACCTCTCGTTTAGTTCTTGGAATGTCCGCTAGATGGCGGTACTTGTATATGATGAACATATTTAGGGGCGATGCTTCTTATGGCATCACCTCGGCGGTCCTCGGTTGTCCATGCATTCTGAGTAGCCAGTAGGCACTGGATTTCGACCTCCAAGGTAGTGCTGGTGTGAGATGTCTCCTGTGCGTGGTTAAACAATAAAAAAAATTCACAACGTACATGTAAAATTAAAGTGAGCTGCGAGTCGCCATAACTCTCATCTACCCTTTAGTATAAATGCGCCCGATCTCACGTCGTTGATGATGTACTGCGCAGAATTCGTGGAAGACTACCGGTTTACCGACGCACCTCCGAAGCTTCACCCACTCATCATCATTCACTCCGTGGATATGGTGTCGTCATCTCCAGTTCTCGTCTCGTTTCCGAGAGGGCGCTGTCCTATAGACATGCGTACAATATGGCGGTTGGGTGAAGGTACGCTAGATGGCGTTGGCGGTGCAGCTGCTCTCCGATTGCGCGGACCGCCGTACGAGTGCGCTTGCCGGATCGTGCTGCTTGGCGGACCATGGACGACGACCGGTCGTTGAAGTTTGAATAAAATTTCACACACACTATCGCTTTGATTACTGCTGGGCGCGACCACTGAAGATTTCACGGTGTAACCATGATTGCTTCAGTCACCATAACTCTCATCGACCCTTTAGTATAAACGCGCCCGATCTCACGTCGGTGATGATATACCGGGCAGAATTCACGGAAGATTCACGGTTTACCGATGAACCTCCGCAGCTTCGCCCACTCATCGTCATTCACTCCGTGGATATGCTGTGTTTTTTTTTTCCTTCTACATCATGAGTGGTACAGAAGGGAGCCACTTTTTCGTGTGCATCTCAAGGGCAGTTTTCAATTTGAAAGAAACTGTCAAAGCGTTGCGTGATAGAGAGAGAGAGAGAACAACTTTATTAAAAATAAACGAACCCCAGTCCGGGTACACTAATTAAAAAGCAAGGCTTAGCCATCAGACAGGCCTAAAAGTTTTAAATGTCCGAGTAGTGCCTTCATGATGTCTGGGGAGGAGTCCGCCAGCCACTCCTCTAGGGTCGCAGGTCTTAGATTGGTGGGTATGTGTTTAAGGCTGCCTCGCGTCTCGTCATGGAGTGAGGTGGATCGGGATAAACCCTGCGGTTGTTGCGCATCTCGTCTAATTGTTCGCGCCTGTCTAAACGCGCCATAGCAAGTAATTCGGTTCGTTTCAGGGAATGCGGCCACCACAGGGGAGGGCCCGGGAGACTTACACGGGACATGGCGTGTGCCACTTCATTCCCTCTGATCCCCGAGTGACCAGGTATCCACTGTATTCGAATACGTAACGAAGGGTGGGCCTCTAAGTGCTTCGTTAGTGTGCTGTAATGCGCGTCTGGAATGTCACCTGTCGCGAAGGCTCGACAGGCTGCTTGGCTATCTGTCCGTATCAGTAAACAACGGACATTTGGATTGGGTACGGTAGCTGCCTCTACTATGGCCGTGATTTCTGCTATGCATTGCGTACTGATGTTATGATGGAAGCCCCATGACAGTGGTAGTCCATTGGAAGCTATTGCCGTTCGAAAGCCCTCGCTGGTCTGAGACGGAGATGCGTCCGTGTACAAGAGCCACTCTCCTGTGGTTTCTTGGAGATGTTGGACTCGTGCTTCGCGTCGTCCTGTTTGTGTATCTCGATCCATGTGCCGCGGTACTGGTTCGACGGTGATCTGGTCGAGCGTCGCCCATGGGGGCCGGGTTGCTTCAAATGCGACAGGCGGCGATATATCATAGCCCAATTCACGAAGCAGAGCGTATCCCTGTGCGGATAGTTTGAGGCGTGTGAATTGTGCTTCTCGATGAATTTGCGCCAACTCGTCGAGGTTTGGAAGGATAGCCGTTCCTCGTACCCTATCAGACTTGGCGTATTGAGGGGTACCCAATATAGTGCGAGAAATCTGACAAAGTAGGGTCTCGAGCTTGGATTTTTGGGTCTTGATAATTTCAATATATGGATATTGATACATGACGCGGGGAATAGCGAGGGCCAGGGTCATGCGCCTGAGTTGGTGTTCTTTGATGCCTCTCAGCTTGCGCGTTGTGCGTTTCAAGAGACGGTGAACTTCCTGCAACTGTTGTGTTGTATGTAGAAACCACTGCTTTGACTTGCCGTCGTCTTGCAACCAGAAGCCTAGAACCTTTATTCAGGGCTTCCTCGGATGGGGTCATTCTTTATGGAGAGTGTAACGAGTTGCCGGTCTTCCTGGGCTCTTGGAAGTTTCCTATTTGTGACTACGATATACTCGGATTTGGCACTGGATAGAGTGAGCCCTCTTTCTTGAAGGTATCGAGTAGTAGTGTCAATGGCCGACTGTAGCGCATGTTGTATTTCTGATGGGGAACCTTTTCCGGCCCAGATGGTGATGTCATCCGCATATATTGTAAAATGAACGTCTGGTACGGATCTGAGATCACGCGTCAGACCATTGAGAGCGAGGGAAAAGAGTGTCGGTGACAAAATTGACCCTTGCGGCACGCCTCGTTGGAGGTACCGCGTGCGTGCTTTTACTTCGTTTACCTGCACGGCAACTGTGCGGTCGGTAAGAAATTCTTTGACGTAGTTGTATAGCTTCTGCCCCGATCGAATCGCCCTGAGTCCCTCAAGAACCGCTGCGTGAGTGACGTGGTCAAAAGCACCCTTGATATCAAGGCCAACTATGGTGCGCAGTTGAGAGGTGCTGTATTCGGTGTACACATCCTGCAAAGCAAGCATCGCATCTTGCGTAAACATGTGTTTTCGGAAACCGATGACGCGTGGGTCAACCGAACAGGTTCTGTCCTGCTGCCATAGTAGTCGCGTTAACGCCATGCGCTCCATAAGTTTACCTGGACACGACGTCAGCGAGCTGCAAAGGGTGTATATGAATAATAGCACGAGCATGGCGTGTGTTGGCTAGCGCAGCAGGCTGCGGAGCGAGGGGTCGCTGGTTCGAATCCCCGATCCGGTGGTTTGGAATTTTTTTCTACTGATTTATTTTTCTTTATGCCTTTTTTATATATACACATACATATACATATCCGGGGCATGATGACGATGGCGGCGACAGACGGTGACGGCAAAAATAAGCTGGTAGTGTCCATACCATTGCTATTGCAATAAAACAAGGCATCCCAAGCCCTGCCCGAGCCCGACGTAAGAAGACGTTGGCATACCTTAGCCCAGCCCGTAGGCCTGGCCGGGCTCGGGCTTTCGGGCTACCCGGAGCTCGTGCGCACCTCTAATCGGAAATGCTCGGCAAATATTTGTCATATGGTATCCAGGAGAACGCTCATCATTGCCTGTCCAACTGCACGGTCTCTTCTGTAACAAAGCTCAGAGAGGAATTGCCACTGATGCGTCAGAAAGCTTGATTTCATCAGTAAGTAGAATTAAAAAGCTGTAAGATATCATCATTACAATAGTCTTGATAGAGCTATGATTTTATAGCATTCTGGTGGTCAGTGTATGTGAATCTAGGAAAGAAAAGACCCTATATAAAATAGAAACGCTCTACATGAATGGATTTTCCAGGCGTCATTTACTCTTGAATTGGGGTAGACATGCACAAAGCCCTTACGAGGGTTCTTAATTGCAGTCGATTCGGCCCTTACCACAGCGTCGAGTACGACGAACTACAGGAGCAGAGTCAGAGCTACCACTTAGATTGTTAGATAGCTTAAAGTGAAGAATATTTTGTATCATTTACAACGTTTTCAATGACAATTCCTTCACAGGGTGCGTATGATCCGGAAATCCGCGTGTACGAGCCAGAAGATGTGCAGCACGTCATCAGTGAAGCTGCTGCGAGGGGCATTCGCGTCATGGCTGAATTCGACACACCTGGTGAGAGCTGCTCGGAAAGAAATTCCCTAAACATCACATTTTCTTTCTCGCTCAAAAGGTGCTGCATTCTGGCTTTTCGTCGATAACAAAACCAGAAGAATTTCCTAGCAGATTGTCATTGACGCTAAACGTCGGCGGACGACATGAGGTCAACTTCATTGATTGTAGCTATACTTTTCCTGCAGTGCGTCTTGATAAAGTGCTCGACATACGCAAGCAAATAATTCGTGCCGTTAAACTACTAGGCTTTATGCAGCACTACCTAAATTTCAGAAACCAGTGCGGTAGATTGAACCATGCTCTCTTAATTTGTGTCAATGTCACACCATTAGAAGAACAGACGTACTTATTCAAGTTAGAATTTAAGACTGGGCTCGCAAACAGGGACAAAAAAATTGAAGGACACTTTGTACATTCCAAAGTGTGTTCGGCGAAAGCGTGTGGCCATTCCACTGACTATGCCATGTCTTTTATCTTTTACACTCTCAATGGGATAACACACAAACCGAATGTGTGCGTGTTTCCTTTTTTAACTTTTTACCGCGAATCGCAGCGAGACGCGAGACAGACGGACGGATGGACGGACAGACGGACGGACAGACGGACGGACGGACGGACGGACGGACGGACGGACGGACGGACGGACAGACGGACAAACGGACAGACGGACGGACGGATGGATGGACGGACGGACGGACGGACAGACGGACGGACGGACAGACGGACGGACAGACGGACGGACAGACGGACGGACGGACGGACGGACAGACGGGCGGACAGACGGACGGACGGACGGACGGACGGACGGACGGGCGGACGGACGGACGGACGGACGGACGGACGGACGGACGGACGGACGGACGGACGGACAGACGGGCGGACGGGCGGACGGACGGACACCAGACGGACGGACACCGGACGGACGGACAGACGGACGGACCGACGGACACCGAACGGACGGACGATTGGACGGACGGACACCGGACGGACACCGGACGGACGTGAGCATGAGACATTAAAGGCTTTCGCCTTAAAAAGAGAAGTGAAGAGCCATAAAAGCCTGTGTATGTGTAGCTTTCATTTCTCTCTTTTGTGCGTGTTTGCACGCCCAGCCTATCAAAGTGTTACACCAGCTGTGCCAAAGGGGTCTGTCTTGGGTCAACTTCTTCCCGTGATCTATTTACCTAATCTCGTTGAAGTAATCACGGCACTTTTAATTAAAAATACGACTATGTGCCAATTACTGCGTACCATTTTTTGTTTTCGTTGGTGTTTGAATAATGTTTTGGTGGAGTTTTCGAATAGAGCAGAACGGGGCAAATGGCTCTTCATATTTAAAAAAGAGTTTCAATGATACTTGTAATAAAAAAAAGAAACATCATAATTCAAATATTGTAACGGAAGGTACGAGTTTCCATGCGTTCTTACGTTCTAATGTCTTAGTGTGACTTTATCCCTAAAAAAACATGCAATGCTCATATTAAACGTGTAACCAACACGGCGTTCAGAAAGTTCTGTTTTCTTCAGCGAAACTGAGGAGATGTAATTAAAGACATGCAATGCTCATATTAAACGTGTAACCAACACGGCGTTCAGAAAGTTCTGTTTTCTTCAGCGAAACTGAGGAGATGTAATTAAAGAGTGTAAGTTAGCGGCACACAGGTCACAAACAACGTCGTTGCTTGTGTGGTCGTCTCCTCATTTTGAATATATAGACATGCCTGAGTCTATAAGAGAAAACTCATTAGGTTAATATGCTGACAAACTACTGCTGAAATCGTGGCATACAGCTGCATAAGATTGTCCGTGGGAAAGCCTTCGTCAATGCGTCTCTTGTTTTCAGACAACCTTCTTGTCCCACCAAGAAAGCCGTCTCCTAACTTACTTGCTTTGAATTTGTCGATCGATACTTTTGGGTTTTTAGTTTCTTACACACTCGAGATTTAGAATCGCCTTGAGTAGTCCTTGCCCGAACTATTGAATAGTGAATCGGCCGACAAGTTACTTGTTCTCTTCACTGTTCAAATATCGAATCATATTGTTTTTCATTGTTGTTTCCTTTGTTATTATTTTTCTCACGAAATATGTAACCAGAGGATTGAAAATACGAGCGTAGTCACCTCTGTAATATCCTGCCGTGCAAGGTTGAAGTGTTTGTACGTAAACAAGTAGATAAATAAATCGGTCTTTCGAGTAACAGGAAAAACTGCATGCAGTTTGGTCACACATGCTGCAGACCAGTTCTGCACGGCCTTCGCTTAAAGTGACGGAACGCTAGGCTTCAAGCTCTTAGGCTGTTTTACGCACAAGATTTCCCCTCTTTTTGGTACCAACGCAGTGCATAAAAACAAGAAAAGCCACATTTATATAAGTATACAAGGAGCTCAATGAATCCATCTACTTTATGTGGTGGAAAGCGCCCGCAGAAATCACACTGGCAATTGCTACACTAAATTTGATATTTCTAAAATTGAAATTTATGTGACCGAGACCTAATTTAAACCACGTAGTATTGCTGTTCATGCGCACAAGCGAGCTTTTCCATTTAACATGGCAGCAATGAAATTGCTCAGTGTTTCAAATAGGTTGCTCGAAACTGGTACTAAATGTTTTTTCATGTAAAATATCTAGAACTTTTTATTTTATAAATTTATGTGAAGTAGAATGGCGGTTAGCCAAACCTTCATGATCCAGGCCGGTCGATACATGTCAACGACTGAAAAACTGGCTGAAAACACAGAACACATAATGAATAGGTCCAGAGCAAAAGGCCGGATTAGCGTTCAGCCATTCGTGTGTTAAATGCGCTAGTACACACCAAGAATAAATCCGTTGGCTACACTGCATGTTTCAAGTGGAATATTCACAGCTCGTTCGAACATAAAAAAATGGATACTCACAAAAATATGCGCTAAACAATAATGAATTTCCTCTCGATACAGGACACACTCGGTCGTGGGGTGAGGCCTTTCCTGATCTCCTGACGACCTGCTACAAGGGTATGCAACCCAGCGGCAAACTTGGACCGATTGATCCTAGTACGAATGCGACTTACGATTTCCTCAAGGCGCTGTTCGCTGAGGTGGCAGACGTATTTCCCGAACAGTACATTCACTTGGGAGGAGACGAGGTCAACTTCGACTGCTGGTACGTGCGGATTCACTGAATACAAATCGACATATATTATTTCTGTTGAGCTGGTTAGTAGTTTATAGAACATCTCAGGAGGGCACATTGTGCTATGTGTCTCCCAGTATCGAAGACGCAAATACGTAGCTTTTTTAAATTTTCGCGCTGTGCATCTTCTGAAATACCTACAATGTTTTGCTGCATCCTCAGTGCAAGACAGAGCGCAGGCATTTGCTGACAAGGAAAATAAACCAGCACAGGGCAACGCTGGGTTTAATGACGGAGGTTGTGGTACGGCGGGCTTCTGCGGAGACACATGGTAGCGGACACTCTTGTTACAAATAGATAATACAAGAATACTTATAGGAACTCTATACATCCATATGAGAGTTCCAGTTTATTAGAGCTCATACTGTACTTCATTCTAACGCAGGTGTCTGGGTGTTGTAGGTAATGCTGGCTTGACCGTAATCAGCCCTTCTGTCCAAAAATTACTAGAGGGGGCACTATCCACATCAAGTCGAAATATGGCAGTAAACTTGGTGTGGAAGGGCAGAAGCAATAATATCCTATAAAATTGGCCGGTCTGTATTCATACGACTTTGTGAATTTGGAAATTGGTTATCTTGAACAGCACTTTGCGTTATATTGGGGGGAAGATTGTTCAACTGCGAAGGCGTTCATCGCTTTTGCCATGTTTTCAATAACGAAACTGTGAGGAAGTTTATAAATATAAAGGATTACACGTGATGCATAAAATAGCGTCTGAAAAAACCAGCATGAACGTTAGACAAAATCATGTACTTTAGCGGTAATCCTTATACGTGAATAATTGCAGTACCATCATTTTCTCACGTAGTTTGTAAATTCCATATGTTTAGCCATCACAACCACATTAAATGTTTGATTAGTTCGCATACTAAGGTGGTACTTAATTTTGACAACTGATCTGGTACGTATCGCGTTTAACTCGCATTAATATATAACAGAACTTAAGGCAAACTTTCCCAAATAAGTTTGATTCGTATTTCCCGCGGCTAGAACGATGAATGAACGATGAAAACAAGCGCTGACTGGGCACCTCAGTAGCAGGGATGGGAAGGTATCCTTAAGCACTTTTGGTAATACCTGGATAAAGTTCGGCTCCGTGCTCTTTCCGGTATTTTAAAGGACCATCCTTTCTTGCAATCAAGAGTTCATTGAAGTATTTTGGAACCTCTTGGTTGTAAGGTCTGAGACGTCATGGCTCGAACAAAGAAGGCCAGGGAACAATCTGGGAGACTGTAAAACTGCTAGTGTGAAAGCATGCTGGTGATTTTTTCACACTAGCAGTTCCACAGTCTCCCAGTTTGTTCCCTGGGCTTCTTTGTTCGAGCAATGACGTCTCGAAACGACATAATCTCCTTAAAATAAACTTGCATTCACTCTTGAACCAGGATATCAGTGAAAGTTTTAACGAAAGGCCTACGTTACCGTTAGCTTCAGCCACCTTGCCATAGCCAAGTTGCACCATTGGCCTTTGTCGCGTTTTAGATATTCGTCCTGTAGAGTTATTCAAAACTTCGAATACTAACTATTCGAAAGTCGAATCGAATTATTCGATTAGGTATTATTCGATTCGTATTTGAAATTCGAATATCCGCACACCCCTACCAGATGGTCAAAGTCCAGAAGCTCTCCACCTCAGCGTCTCTCATAATCATATCGTGGTTTTGGGACGTAAAACCCCAGATTATATTATTATTATTATTATTATTATTATTATTATTATTATTATTATTATTATTATTAAAAATTTTTATGTTCTAGTGTTCATTTAACACTCGCTGACAATGGTAGCGGTGAGCATGGTCGCCGGTTGTGGATAGTCGCCGAAACACGACGGCATTTCTGCATGCTTGATCATGCATTCCAGTGTTATTGCTGGCTATGGCGTTAGTTCTAGGATTAACTACGTACCACTCGTCCTGCGCACAACATGATCGGACAATTCGCAAGCACTCAAGAAGGTTGCACTCATTCAAGCGTCGACTCAGTGGAATGCGCCTAGCGATAATAGCTCTCAGAGTTTTAACCGCAAAAGCGATGTATCATTTGCTTATTAGAAAACATGTGTTTATATGTTTGAGTGAATGATTCTAGTGATTAACCGAACGATCCTTGAACCCAATACACAACGTCCCGCAGACAACTACAGTATAGGGCGGCACGCATACTGGAGTAGTCCTCATGCTAAGGATTTCAAATTTTTAGTGAAAGAAAGGCACTTTGACTGTTTCTTTCTATCTATCTATCTATCTATCTATCTATCTATCTATCTATCTATCTATCTATCTATCTATCTATCTATCTATCTATCTATCTATCTATCTATCTATCTATCTATCTATCTATCTATCTATCTATCTATCTATCTATCTATCTATCTATCTATCTATCTATCTATCTATCTATCGGTGGCGAAACGATGCGGCGCCGCTTCCGCGCCTGCGCGCTGCGTCGACGCTGCAGCGACGAGCGCTGCTGATAAGAACACTCTCGCCGGACTGACGCTGTAAAAACTGTGTGTGTGCCCCTGATCGTATAAGTTGTTGCTGTGTCTTTCATGTGGAAACACTAAAGCTCTGCGTTCCCACATCTGGCGACCCGGAAAACGAACTTACCGCACCGCCATGGCCGACGAGGAAGCCCTTACCGCTGTTCGCCAAAAAGTACAAGAACTACAACACCAACTGCAGGCTCAGCAACAAATGATCAAGAACCAAGAGCAGCAACTTCAGGAACAGCACCGGTGCATACAAAGTGAACCACACATCCCTGACGATCCTGCACAGCCCCGCTCGGGCAACGCCCCCCCAAAGCTTCGCTCCAGCGGCCGCTGTCAACACAGGCGTTGCCCCTGCTGCGGCCGCCGCGGACATGAACCTCTGCCGCGTCGCCGTCAAGCTCCCACTATTTTGGGCAGAGTCACCTGAGGTCTGGTTCGCTCAAGTCGAGGCACAGTTTTCTCAAGCCCGTATCACACAGGAACGGACGCGCTACGAATACGTCGTCGCCCATCTAGACTCTCGCTACGCGGCTGAGCTTCGCGACATACTAGCAAGTCCTCCGGCTGAAGACTGTTACGTGCACTTGAAGAGAGAACTGATCCGACGGCTCTCGCCTTCACAAGACGAGAAAGTAAGCCAACTCCTCCAGCACGAAGAGCTCGGTGACCGCAAGCCATCGCAGCTCCTGCGCTATATGCGTGCCCTCGTGAGCAGCACGCCCGTTGACGACTCCCTTCTCCGAATAATCTGGCTTCGGCGTCTACCCTCACACGCACAGGCCATCCTCCAGGTGCAGCCGAATATACCGCTGGACGAGCTCGCCCACATCGCGGACCGAGTCGTCGAAGTCTCCCTACCATCCCCGCCTCCCACTGTCGATGCCCTCGGCGCCCCACAGCCCACCCGTGAGCTCGCGCGCCGCATCGACGACATCAACCGTCAGCTGGACTCGATTCAAAGGCACCTGGATCAACGCCTGAAGTTGCGTCCCCGAAGACGCTGTCAAAGCCAAGACCGCAACATCGATGCATCACGCGAAAACGATAACAGCCGCTGCTATTACCATCGTCGCTTCGGTGACAAGGCGCGGATATGTCAACCACCCTGCTCAGCCGGACAACAGGGAAACTTCAATGGCAGCCCGTAGAGACGGCCGCGAGCTGCCAACTTAAAGGCCGTCGCATTTTTGTCACGGACCAAGTCACTAAGCGGCGGTTCCTCGTCGACTGCGGTTCCGACATATGCTGCTTTCCCCGAGCCTACCTGGACGACAAGATTCCTTGCACGTCCTTTGAGCTCAGCGCAGCGAATCACTCGAGCATTAAGACTTATGGCTCGCTCCGTCTTAACATCAACCTTAAAAACATACGCCGCGAATTCCCATGGAACTTCGTCATCGCCGACGCTGCAGAGCCGATCATCGGGTCAGACTTCTTGGCTTACTACAACCTTCTACCTGACTGCCGATATGACAGACTCATTAACGCAACAACAGGCCTCTCCGCGCCGGGCCAACGTACGACCACCCAACAGCCCAGCGTTAAGGCACTTGCCGCTGAGAATCAATCACCATACCATGCCCTCCTCGCAGAATTCCCCGATCTGACTCGATCTAGCGGGCGTCCTCGAGAGGTGCGCCACTCGACCGTGCACTACATCCGCACTACACCCGGCCTCCCGGTCTCCTGCAGCGCCCGTCGCCTAGCCCCGGACCGCCTGCGAATCGCCCAAGCCGAGTTTGAAGCCATGCTCCGCGAAGGTATAGCCCGCCGCTCGGAGGGACCTTACGCCTCACCGCTTCATTTAGTACCAAAGAAGACCGATGGCTGGCGCCCCTGTGGAGATTATCGTGCCCTCAACGCCCGCACCATCCCCGACAGGTACCTTGTCCGCCATATACAGGATTTTGCCCACCGGTTACACGGCAGCACCATCTTCTCAGTTGTTGACCTGGTAAAAGCCTACACGCAAATTCCTGTGAACGCTGATGACGTCCCGAAGACCGCGATTATCACGCCCTTCGGCTTATTGGAAATCCCGTTCATGAGTTTTGGCCTCCGCAATGCGGGACAAACCTTCCAACGCTTCATCGACGAAGTCTTCCGCGGCCTGGACTTCTGTTTCGTCTACCTAGACGACATCCTGGTCTTCTCAGCCAACGAAAAGGACCACCGCGAACACCTTCACCAACTCTTCCAGCGTCTCAATGACCACGGCTTGCTTATAAACATCTATCTATCTATCTATCTATCTATCTATCTATCTATCTATCTATCTATCTATCTATCTATCTATCTATCTATCTATCTATCTATCTATCTATCTATCTATCTATCTATCTATCTATCTATCTATCTATCTATCTATCTATCTATCTATCTATCTATCTATCTATCTATCTATCTATCTATCTATCTATCTATCTATCTATCTATCTATCTATCTATCTATCTATCTATCTATGTAACCGCCTACATCTTGGCGCACTTGTGTTCGTCTCCTTAACTTGATGTATATCATGTAAAGATACATCGGCATAGGAGGACGCGAGTGTGTGACGAACACGAATCGCGGGTCATAACATGAATAACGTGATTTCACTGTCGCGTACGTCATGAAATCCTAGCCACCAGTAATTTTTTGTACATACACGCATACGGCCGCACGTGGTACAAGGATATGCGGCACAGGTGATTCACAGTCTATAACAACCCACACTTTGAAAGTCTTCAGTGAAGCCATAGCGCTGAAAACACAGGGACCAAGGAAGAGGACATGACACAGCGCACTTTCTGTGCCTTTCCTTGGCCTCTGTGTTTTCAGCGCTATGGCTTTATTGAATGTGCCGAGCCAACTAGTCCAGAAGTTAGTTCTTTTGGAAGTCTTAAAACGACTGCGGGAAAGAACCCGTGTCGGAAAAAATGCGGTGCCAATGGTGTTGTCGGGTGGTGAAATATCCCGTTGGAAGCAAGGAATAAAATCGCTGCTTCAGCAGGAATTGAACTCAGGCTTTCCGCATGGCAGTCAGGTATTCAACCACCGAGAAACGCCAGTTCTTCAGTCTGCTTTTGATAGAGGCCCTATACAAGCTTCATGTGAACTCAACGCCTGTTGTCGTTGCAGTGTTGGCTATCTGCTCTCACATAAATGTAGTAAAGACTGCGTATGTTCACCTGGGACTCGAGACATTTTGGGAATCGATGTCATGCGAATCAAAAGCGACTAGCATACTCAGCCACACATTTTTTTTTCTTTGGTCCTTTTTCTTGCCTTGGGCAGGCGCTGCGAAGGGGATCGACGTCTTTGTGTAAATTGATAAATTGTGTCAGCGTCTCCCGGTTGTGTGGATATAGCGGCCTTGCCAGGCACGTCCACTACTCTGGCATGTTCGACCATGGCCTGGGATTGCTCAAGTTCGACCATGACCTGCGAGGTTGCGTGCCGCCAGGAAAACCGGCCAGCCCGCCATCTCGGAGGCCATGGTTTGACGTAACCTTGGCCCTGACGTCACAGTCCAGATGTCTTGTTTTGTGGAAACGATTGTAAGCAGCGTTCGTATGCGTATTCCTGCGGCGAGGTGTAATGCTAGACAACGGCTTGCTGAGTTATAGGGGCAAAGTGTTTGGTGACAGAAACGCGATGCTCGGAGCGCGTGGCTGCTGGCGGGGAAGCAGCGCTCCGCCGGTGCCACCATGAGTCACAGACTCAACGGTTGTCTACCCGATTCAGTCACCATGTCAGGAACGCTCTCACCTTCACCATGCCCCATATCACCAGCAGCCATGCGCTCGAATTATCGCGTTTCGATCACCGAGCACGGTACTTACGTTATCTATAATGTAGCATTTTAAACAGAACAGCCTAATCTGTAAGCACGACTGACATTGGCCCGATATGCTCCGCGTACATGTTTTTTTTTTCTAAGCATCATCAAGCATTGACATGGCTCTGTGGTACAATACACTCGACAGCCACACAGAATGTCGTGGTTCGATCGCTGCTGGAACCATGATTCGCGACGCCGTTGCCGGACATTCTGCAAGACGGGCTCCTTAACGCTATCACGTCAGCGTTTTGAAAGTTCGTTCTCGCCCTTGCTGAGTTGGTATCTGTTGGAAATCACGTATGGCGCATACCCGCGTTCTAAGAGCCGTGATAAACGGGAAGGCTTCTCACACGACTGAGGGAAAGGGTTCTATCGCATACCCGAGGGCTATGTCATGTTATTTATACAGTAGTAGTAGTAGTAGTAGTAGTAGTAGTAGGAGTAATAATAATAATAATAATAATAATAATAATAATAATAATAATAATAATAATAATAATAATAATAATAATAATAATAATATCTGGAGTTTCAGGTGCAAAAACCACGTTGTGATTATGAGGCACGCCCCAGTGAAGGAATCCGGAAATTTGGACCATCTGCACGGCGTTTCTCAGCGTGCACAGACTTCGCGCGTTACATCGGCGCTGTATCACACCACCTGCCTCAAAATGCAATAGTGACGAGTAAGATCGACCCCGCAACCTTTGTGTTTATTTATATCATGACCTGGTAATCATGTTGCTCATATGCTATGCCAATTTCGGTGCGTGTCAAGTTAGCGAGAGGACCGCGAGAGCTGCCTTACGTAGGCGGCTAGATAGATAGATAGATAGATAGATAGATAGATAGATAGATAGATAGATAGATAGATATATAGATAGATAGATAGATAGATAGATAGATAGATAGATAGATAGATAGATAGATAGATAGATAGATAGATAGATAGATAGATATGTTCAAAATAGTTTTTGGTTTGCATAGAAATGCTTCGAGAATAATTATGTGACATAATGTGGCGTCAGGAGCGTGGCCCGTTCGCGAAAAACCTGGTGGACGCAAAGAATAACTATTATGGTTGGAGTCGAAATCGAATCAAGGCATTATCACTGGTCACTCCCTGATCACTTATCACTATTATACTTATTACTCCCGAAGGCAGCGCAGCAGCCATTGATCGCCTTTCTGCGAATTAGGCACCAGGTCCGGACGAGATATGCCCGAAACTACTTAAGATAGTAAAGTCAGAAATATGTTCTATGTTAAATGCTGTGTTCCAACAGTCCCTTGACACAGGTTGTGTACCCGACGATTGGAAGCTAGCCCGCTTAATACCTGTATTTAAATCCGGAGACCTCTTACACCCAACTATAACTACAAGCGAATCTCTCTAACTAGTATCGGCAGCAAGCTACTTGAGCACATTATTTTATCTGCAGTCATGAATTACTTAGGGAAAAATAACGTCTTTTGTACCAACCAACATGGTTTCCTGCGTAGTCAAACATGCAAGACACAATTATTTGAGTTAACTGCTGTCATTCATATTGCTATACATGATAGAAGCCAGATTAATGCACTTTTTGCATAATTCAAGAAAGCCTTTCATAAAGTCTCTCACGCTGGACCAATAAAAAGTATTACCAACCTTAACTTAAACACTCACGTAATCAATTTGATAACATAATTCCTAACTAACCGTTAGCAATCCGTTGTAGTCAACGACAACCACTCCCCATTAGCGCACGTCGAATCGGGAATGCCTCAGGGATCTGTGCTGGGACCGATTATATTTCTAATTTATGTTAATGACATAAACTTTATGACTTCCACGGTAAGGTTATTCGCGGACGACTGCGTGATATACAAAAAGCTAACTAACCGTGAAGATGCTAATAACCTGCAGAGCGATCTTACCATGTTAAGTAAATGGTGCCATGTCTAGCAGATGGAAGTCAACGCAAACAAATCAAGGTTGTTTCCTTCCACAACACAATTAAACCCCATTACTAATCACTACACATTGCATAACAAGCATGTTGAAAATGTATCCTACTTTAACTCTCTGGGCGTTCATTTAACGTGCGATTTGTCATGGAACTTACGCATTGACGCTATCACTAGCAGCGCTAATAAGACACTCAGTTTCTTCGGACGTGACTTTGATTTCGCCAATTCTGCTACTAAACTTTTAGCTTACAATACACTTGTCCGCTCTAAACTTGACTATTCTTCGCAATTCTGGAGCTCCCTCAGCCTCCTAAAGAAACTGCAATCTCTTCAAAACAAAAGCACCCATTTCTTAACAAAGACTTTCTCTCGCACATCTAGAATTATTGGAATAAAAATGTCACTAAAGCGGCCTTCTTTGAAATCACACAGAATGTTTCACACAGACTGTTGTCACTTCTATCCCTCGTTCACAATATATCTATCATAACGGCTCTCAACTGTCTGCCCTTATTAAACGTGCACATCGAGTATTTGCATGTCCGGACCACGATTTCAAATTAAAACCTTTATTTGCCTGAAGCAACCATTCTTTATATTCACCTTTAGTGCTTGCTGTTAATCACTGGAATCAACTGTCTGAAGATATTGTCACGTGGTCGTGACGTCGACGAAGGCAGCAGGCTACGTGTCGAGGATGAAACTGTTTATTAGGCCGAACTTGTGGCCGGTATACGGAAAGTAAGATTACAGCAATACACGCTGGCACTGAGAGCGGCGAACAGAGCGTCGGCCGTCGATGAACTGAACATCGTTGGAGCGCGCCGGCTTTTATGCATCACGCGTCGAACATTCTAGCCTTATCACTGGTCATCGCGCAAGCTCAGGAATAATCTCGAGTGGTCGCGTCTTGCGCGCAATCTTAACAAAACGATCTACAATAATCGCGAAGGTTCTAGAACAATAAGGCGTGGTTTGAGCTGAGCTTTGCTGACGGTCTTTGTGGGCGAAAACCGAATACAACAAAAGTGAAAATAAGAATAGCGCGTGACAATGTCCCCCCTCTGAAAAGGCATCGTCCCGATGCTTTAAACAGAAAACGGGGGAAAATGCATGCAACAATAAATCACAACAATAAAGAAAGAAAGTACAATAATTAAGCAATAGGTGCAGTCCTCTGGTTCGCTAACGCGCGTAATACGGCTTGAGGCGCACGACATGGACGACTTCAGGTCGCGCACGGCGCCGTTGAGAGTTCGTTATGCCGTCCGGGACGACCTCGTAGTCCAGAGCACCGAGACGTCGAAGCACCTTGTACGGCCCGAAGTATCGCCGAAGGAGTTTTTCACTAAGTCCACGTCGGCGTATCGGTGTCCACACCCAAACGCGGTCGCCGGCCTGGTATTCCACGAAGCGTCGTCGAAGATTGTAACGGCGGCTGTCCGTCGTCTGCTGATTCTTGATCCGCAGGCGGGCGAGCTGTCGTGCTTCTTCGGCGCGCTGTAGGTAGGCGGTCACGTCGATGTTTTCCTCATCGGTGACGTTCGGTAACATGGCGTCGAGCGTCGTTGCCGGGCTCCGTCCGTAGACCAACTTGTATGGCGTCATCTGCGTCGTTTCTTGCACGGCCGTGTTGTATGCGAAGGTCACGTACGGAAGGATGGCGTCCCACGTCTTGTGTTCGACGTCGACGTACATGGCCAGCATGTCGGCGATGGTCTTATTTAGACGCTCGGTCAGGCCGTTGGTCTGTGGGTGGTAGGCGGTGGTCCGGCGGTGACTTGTTTGGCTGTACCTTAGGATCGCCTGAGTTAGGTCCGCGGTAAAGGCCGTACCTCTGTCGGTAATGAGGACCTCTGGGGCGCCATGCCGCAGTACGATGTTCTCGACGAAGAACTTTGCTACCTCGGCGGCACTGCCCTTGGGCAGGGCCCTTGTCTCGGCGTAGCGGGTGAGGTAGTCAGTAGCTACGACGATCCACTTGTTTCCAGAATTCGACTTCGAGAACGGCCCCAGTAAGTCCATGCCGATTTGCTGGAACGGCCGGCGAGGTGGCTCGATGGGTCACAGAAGTCCGGCTGGCCTAGTCTGTGGTGTCTTCCGTCGCTGACAATCTCGGCAAGTCCTCACGTAGTGGGTGACGTCGGCAGTGAGGCGAGGCCAGTAGTACTTTTCTTGTATCCTTGCCAGCGTACGGGAAAATCCAAGGTGTCCAGCCGTCGGGTCGTCATGCAAAGCATGCAGAACTTCTGGTCGTAATGCCGAAGGTACCACGATGAGGGAGTCGGCCCGAAGTGGCGAGAAGTTTTTCTTTAGGAGAACGCCGTTGCGCATGAAAAACGACTCCAGTCCTCGTCTGAATTCCTTTGGAGCCACGGTGGCTTTGCCCTCGAGGTATTCCATAAGGCCCTTGAGTTCCGGATCGGTGCGCTGTCGCTCGGCGAAGTCGTCGGCACTTATGGTTCCTAGGAAGCCGTCATCATTCTGGTCGTCCAGCGGCGGTGGGTCGACGGGGGGCACGAGACAGGCAGTCGGCGTCAGAGTGTTTTCTTCCGGACTTGTAAACGACGGTAATGTCGAATTCTTGAAGTCTCAGGCTCCACCGTGCGAGGCGACCAGAAGGGTCCTTCAAGCTAGCTAGCCAACACAAGGCGTGGTGGTCGCTCACAACTTTGAAGGGCCTGCCGTAAAGGTAGGGGCGAAACTTTGATGTAGCCCAGATGATGGCAAGGCACTCCTTTTCTGTTGTGGAGTAGTTGGCCTCTGCCTTTGATAGCGACCGGCTAGCATAACTGATAACCCTTTCCAGTCCGTCCGTCCTCTGCACAAGGACGGCGCCGAGTCCTACGCTGCTCGCGTCGGTGTGCACTTCTGTTTCGGCGTGTTCGTCGAAATGCGCAAGTAACGGAGGCGTTTGCAGGCGTCGTTTTAGTTCTTGAAATGCTTTCTCCTGCGGCGTTTCCCATTTGAACTCGACGTCGGTCCTGGTGAGGTTAGTGAGAGGCTCGGCGATGCGGGCGAAGTTTTTAACGATACGCCTGTAATAGGCACACAAGCCGAGAATTCGACGCACGGCCTTCTTGTCGGTGGGTGGCGGGAAAGCAGCGATGGCGGTTGTCTTTTGCGGGTCGGGGCGTACTCCGGATTTGCTTATCACGTGGCCCAAGAACAAAAGTTCTTCGTACGCGAAGCGGCACTTCTCTGGCTTGAGAGTGAGTCCGGACGTCTTGATTGCCTGAAGTACAGCTTCAAGGCGCCGCAGGTGTTCATCGAAGTTCGAGGAAAACACAACGACGTCGTCCAAGTACACAAGGCAAGTCTGCCACTTCACGCCAGCCAGTACAGTATCCATAACGCGTTGGAAGGTCGCGGGGGCCGAGCAAAGACCAAAAGGCATGACCTTAAACTCGAATAGGCCGTCTGGTGTTATAAAGGCAGTCTTTTCTCGGTCTCTCTCGTCGACTTCGATTTGCCAGTAGCCCGTCTTCAGGTCCATCGACGAAAAGTACTTCGCGTTGTGGAGTCGATCCAGGGCGTCGTCTATCCGTGGGAGGGGGGTACACGTCCTTCTTCGTGATCTTGTTCAGGCGACGATAGTCGACGCAGAAACGTAGCGTCCCGTCCTTCTTCTTCACCAACACCACGGGAGACGCCCAGGGACTCTTGGACGGCTGGATTATGTCGTCGCGTAGCATTTCGTCGACTTGCTTCTTTACGGCTTCGCGTTCTCGCGTCGAAATTCGATACGGGCTCTGACGGACTGGTCGGGCACTTTCTTCAGTTATGATGCGATGTTTGGCGACTGGGGTCTGTCGAATCCTTGACGACGATGAGAAGCAGTCCTTGAATTGCAGGAGCAGATTTTTGAGCTTGTCTTGCTTCTGCTTTGGGAGGCTGGGGTTGACGTCGAAATCCGTTTCGGGACCTCGATTCGTCGAAGAATGTTCGGCAGTATCGGAGAGGGCGAAAGCATTGCTGGTGTCCACGAATTTCTTGATGTAGGCGACCGTCGTACCAATGTTGAGGTGCCTATATTCGTGGCTGAAGTTTGTCAGTAGTACCTTTGCTTTGCCGTCGCGCAACTCGGCGATGCCTCTTGCGACGCAAATCTGACGGTTCAAAAGCAGGTGCTGATCGCCCTCGACGACGCCTGCAAGGTTAGTGGGTATTTCGGTGCCAACGGAAATGATGACGCTGGAAAGAGGCGGAACGGTGACCTGCTCTTCTAATACATTCAAGGCATGATTCTCCGGCGTCGTGTGGGGCGGCAACGCTTTTTCTGAAGTTAGTGTTATCGACTCAGACCTCAGGTCGATGACGGCGCCGTGTTGACTTAGGAAGTCCATCCCCAGTATCACATCCCTGGAGCAGTGCTGCAGGATTAGAAAGCTGGCGGGATAAGTCAGGTTATTGATGGTGACTCTTGCGGTGCAGACACCGGCCGGCGTTATTAGATGACCCCCAGCGGTCCTGATTTCAGGGCCTTGCCAAGCAGTCTTTACTTTCTTCAACTTCGTCGCGAAAGACCCACTGACGACGGAATAGTCGGCTCCAGTGTCGACGAGAGCGGTGACGGTGCGGCCGTCGAATATTACGTCGAGGTCGCTGGTTCGTCGTCGTGCGTTGCGGTTGGGTCGCGGCGTCGGATCACGGCTGCGTCGAAATGTTGTGGTGCTTCCATGCTGCGTCGTCAGGTTTTCTTCGGTCCACGAGGTTTCCTCGGGAGGGCTTCGTCTGCTTTGCGTCGTGTTGCGCAGGTCTCGTCGCATTGTCGTCGTCGGCGGCCGCGGAGGATCTTCGGCATTTCGTCGAACAGCAACCGCACCTCCATCGGTTGCTGCCCTTAGTTTCCCGGGTACGGGCTAGGTGACCGGCCCCGGTTTGGGCCAGTGTACTGCCGGCGGTGCGGTGACATGTAGCGGCCGGGCGACGGTGAGCGGGAAGGTCGTCGGGGCGTCCACTGAGCTCCTGCGAGGTAGTCGGCGATGTCTTGCGGTCGTTCACCCCGCTGTGGACGAGGCGCGTTGACGGCGAAACCTCGCAGTCCCATCTCACGGTACTGGCATCGGCGGTACGTGTGGCCGGCTTCTCCGCAGTGGTAGCAGAGGGGACGGTGGTCTGGGGCTCGCCAGATATCGGTCTTCCTCGGCGTGTACCGCTGGCCGGCAGGCGGGCGAGATGGCGGTGGTGGGGGCGGCGGCGACGTCTGGCGACGGTAGTGCTGCTGAGCGGCGTCCTGACGGGGTCGTGGAGAGGGTACGTAGCGTCGGGCTGCAGCAGCGTAACTCAAGGCCTGCGGCTGAGACTGTGGCGGCTCAGGGGTGCCGAGCGACTGCTGGAGTTCTTCACGAACTATCTCGGCTATCGAATCCACCTGAGGTTGCGATCTGGGGAACATCTTCTGCAGCTCCTCACGCACGACCGCTCTGATCGTCTCGCGGAGGTCATTGGTTCCCAGCGCTTGAACATCCGCGTAGCTCGTAGTGGGCAGGCGGCGGTTGTATTGCCTGTTGCGGATTTCTCGCGCTTTCTCGATGGTAGTGGCCTCCGAAACGAATTCCGAGACCGTCTTCGGGGGGTTGCGCACAAGTCCGGCGAAAAGTTCTTCCTTTACTCCTCTCATGAGGAACCGAACCTTTTTTCCTCGGACATTTCAGCGTCGGCGTGCCGGAAGAGTCGCGTCATTTCTTCCGCGAAGATGGTCACACTTTCGTTCGGGAGTTGCACCCGCGTCTCGAGCAATGTCGCGGCTCTTTCCTTGCGGGCGATGCTCCTGAACGTGTCCAGGAATGTGCCGCGGAAGAGATCCCACGTTTGAAGGGCCGACTCCCGGTTCTCGAACCAGGTCCTTGCTGAGTCTTCTAGGTAAAAGTAGGCCCGGCGCAGCTTCTCGTCGGAGTCCCAGTGGTTGAACGTGGCGACCCGCTCGTATTCCTCCAGCCAGCTTTCTGGATCCTCGCATGGTGAACCGCGGAAAGTCGGCGGCTCTCGGGGTTGGTGCATGACGACCGTTGTGGGCGGTACAGGGGCTGCCATCGTATCTTCGGTCGCTGTCGTGGTTTTGGGCTGCCTGGTTGACTCGGGAAGTAGCCCGTACTCTGGCTGAAGTCCCTTCTGCCTGCGGCTAGCACGAGATTCCGGGTTCTCCTTAGCGTCAGCTTCTTCGTTGCTTGAGCTTGGGTCAGTGCTTCGCGGGGGCGTCCGGAGCATGGACGAAGCAGCACCTCCACCAGATGTCACGTGGTCGTGACGTCGACGAAGGCAGCAGGCTACGTGTCGAGGATGAAACTGTTTATTAGGCCGAACTTGTGGCCGGTATACGGAAAGTAAGATTACAGCAATACACGCTGGCACTGATAGCGGCGAACAGAGCGTCGGCCGTCGATGAACTGAACATCGTTGGAGCGCGCCGGCTTTTATGCATCACGCGTCGAACATTCTAGCCTTATCACTGGTCATCGCGCAAGCTCAGGAATAATCTCGAGGGGTCGCGTCTTGCGCGCAATCTTAACAAAACGATCTACAATAATCGCGAAGGTTCTAGAACAATAAGGCGTGGTTTGAGCTGAGCTTTGCTGACGGTCTTTGTGGGCGAAAACCGAATACAACAAAAGTGAAAATAAGAATAGCGCGTGACAATATATACTGTATAACAAACCAAGATGAATTTACTCACAAATAAAAGCTTGATCTTGAGGTCTGCGGGACGTCGTATAACTGTCTCAGATGTATATGTGCTTGTAGTCATTGATTTACCACACTGTATAACTAGGGGTCCGAATTTTCGAATACATGCGAAAAAACCTGATAAACACTCACCTGTTAAAATTTTGACAAGTCTGACTTATCCGATGAGCTCCGATTTTAAAGTAACATTGTAAAGCTGACAATCGTCAGTCGAAAAGTGCGCACCTCCATCAGCAGCAGTAACCTCGCAAAGTATGCTTGCCTCTATTACAACAAGCTATATTGTTTTAACACGAACAAACGTAGGTGTACTGTATTCAAATATATCTGCTTGTATGTATATGTGTTTGCGCGCTCAAACCTTCTAGACGTCTAAAATACACTTAGTGTGTTCACATGTTTTTCGTGTTCATATGTAATTTCATCTAAGATTTCGGAGTATTGGGAATAATAATAAGAAGAAGAATGGTAATGATCACATTAATAGGTCCCTTAAGTTTTATCAAGAAGATGAGGGAGGTTGGGAGAAAAAACCGGCAGATCCCACGCATTTTGGGTATCGACGTAATGTGAAGCAGCCAGCAAGGAGCAATCTCATGTTGTCCGTAACATGCATATCATGATTTACACGTTAGCACATGTCATTTATGTTCGTCATACAGTCACGTCACGCAATAGCAATTTTGGTGTATATCAAGATAGCGAACTGGACGCAAGTGCACCATGAGCGTGGCATGTAAATCGCGTTGTACATGACATGCATGTCAGGCTTTTCATGCTGCCACCTGTCATTTTTGTTCGTCATACAGTCACGTCGCGCAATACCAATTTCGGGGTATATCAAGCTAGTGAACTGCACGCAAATGCATCATGAGCGTGGCATTTAAATCACGTTGTACACGACATGCATGTTGTCATTTTCACGTTACCATCTGCCATTTATGTATGTCATACAGTCACGTCGCGCAATACCCATTTTTGTGTATATCAAGCGAGCGAACCGGACGCAAGCGCACCATGAGCGTGGCATGTAAATGGCGTTGTACATGACATGCATATCATGATTTTCATGTTACCACCTGCGACTTATGTTCGTCATACAGTCACGTCACGCAGTACCAATTTTGGTGTATATCAAGCTTGCGAAACGGCCGCGAGCGCAGGATGAGCGTTGCACACAAGTCATGCTGTACACGAGATGTCATGACTGGTATATTACCACTTGGCATTTATGTTTTATTGTGATAGCAATTATATGGACACTCTCGGCTGATTTTCGCCGTCGCCGTCTGTCGACGCCGTCATGTCCCGGATATGTATATGTATGTGTATATATAAAAAAGGCATAAAGAAAAATAAATACTAGAAAAAAATTCCAAACCACCTGATCGGGGATTCGAACCAGCGACCCCTCGCTCCGCAGCCTGCTACGCTAGCCAGCACAGCCACACGCCATGCTCGTGCCAGCGATATAGGGTAAGGTGGGGCAAAATGAGACAAAAATTTAAAAATTGTGAATATTAATTTTTATTTCACTCTTTACCCTTAAACGTCAATGCAGAAACTTTCCTTTGGGTACAAGGTATGCGCTACATAAATATGACCATGTTGACACTGTCAAAAAGTTTATTTTAAAAAGAAGTGAAAAATGCACCAGATGTCTCATTTTTCCCCAACCTGCGGGGCAAAACGAGACAGTGTGAAAAAAAAAATTAAACCTTCAATTTCTGCAGTAGAAGCACTTGAAATTAAACTCCGTGGGCCCTCACGCAGCCTTCATGACCCCAGTCCTTGCACTCCACGCATTGAATCGAGACAGAATCCGGTGCTGTTTTGCTCCAAAACTCCTTGCACATCAAACACCACCAGTCTTTCTGTGTGCTATTGTTGTATTTTGTTGAAAGCTTGGACTTCATTGGATTATTCAACGATTGGACGCTAGGTATGTTCTGACGCATCTTCTTCGCCTCCTTTTGCCGTTTTGGTGCAGAACTGCGGGGGGCGTTTCGTGGCTTTCAGCTTCGTCAGCTGGGCTTCGTGAGGCGATGAATTTAAAACTGTGCTAGATTTGAATTTTCTCACGCTTCTTTTTTTTAATTTGGTATTGGAGGAAAAATCGATGCCGAGACGTGTTTGTGAACGGCTTGACTTAGAGATTCTTCCAATTTTGCGTTCGCCTCTTGAGAGCATCCTTGGGAACACAGAAAAACCTCGATGCAGCGCGAATCGAGTGAGTGTCCTGGACAGCAATTAGTGCTTTTTCACGTCGTTTTCCTCCCAGGAAGCTCTACATGATATTCTCGTGTGCGTCCGAACCCTCCTAAACAATAAAATATAATATATATTTAGTGTAAGTAAATGGTTCACTTGAAAGACACCCTCTAAGGCAATTCAATGCCTTTTTGTCGCGTTTTGCCCCCCCTCACATGCCCAAATTCAAAAAAAATTTCCCCTTTGGCCCCGCGCACCAAATGAACTAAAATTTTGGTGGTATGTAGCTAGTAGTATAAAGTAACAATATAAATACTTACGTTGTTGTGCTAACGCCAGAGTAGCTTCATGCACGGATCCGAAAATTTGCCAGAGAAGAATTTCGCCCCTTTTTGACGGGTCACGAACACACTGACACCAGCCGCGTAATTTTTTCCACGCGAACGTTGTGAGCAATCATGAACTTTTACACATAAAAAGGTCGACAACTACCAGCACCTCTCGCTGAAATATACAAACAAAGAAAAGTGGTTTCTGTATTAGCTATAGAGGTCGGCAAAGCCAAAATGTCGCGTTTTGCCCCGTGTCTCATTTTGCCCCGCCTTACCCTAACGGCGAGCTATTCATATGCACCATTTGCCGCTCGCGGTACGCAGATCTCGGAACAGCTTGAGCGTGTTTTCTATCACGCAACACTTTTACAGTTTCTTTCAAATTGAAAACTGCCCTTGAGATGCGCACGAAAAAGTGGCTCCCTTCTGTACCACTCATGATGTAGAAGGAAAAAGAAGAACACCGGGCACACATGGCGTCAGACGCCACCGCGTGGCAGGAGACGCAGAGGGGTCGTTCCACGTGCCGCAGTTTAAAAGAAAAGGAAGTGTCAAACAGCGTCGAAAAGTAATATAGTCATTAAATCAATCCTTGGCCAATCCCCCCTGAGTGGGTATGAGCCATGTCAGAGGCAACAACAACAACAGCGTCGGCTTCTGCATTGTGGACACTCGCAGCGCGTCGCTCAAATACAAACATGTAACAACTGCGACAGTTGTTATTTCACGCTTGTCCTGTGTATACCTATGCGTCCTTTTCGAGCGTCCTTCTTTGTGCTGCGGCGGCGTGTTGCAAGTATCGAGCTGCTTGTCGTTCTTCATGTGACAAACTAATTTCTTGCTATCGCATTCATTGCTTCGCCATAATGGTGAAACTGTTACTTTTTTCATACAGTCACGTCACGCAATACCAAACATATTGTATATCAAGCTAGCGAAACGGCCGTGAGCGCGCCATGAGCGTGGCATGTAAATCATGTTGCACATGCCATGTCATGATTTCCATATTACCACTTGTCATTTATGTTTGTCTTAGAATCACGCCACGCAATACAAAATTTTGTGTACAACAAGCTAGCGAAACGGCCGCGAGCGTGCCATGAGGAGGGGGCATACAAGTCATGTTGCACATGACATGTCATGATTTCCATATTACCACTTGTCATTTATGTTCGTAATGCAGTCACGTCACGCAATACTAAATTTGGTGTATATCAAGCTAGCGAAACGGCCGTCAGCGCACCATGGCCGTGGCATGTAAATCATGGTATACATGACATGCACGTCATGAATTTCATATTATCACGTGCCATTTATGTTGGTCATGCAGAAATGTCTCGTCAAACCAATTTTTGAATATATCCAGTCGAGGAAACGGCCGCAGAAGCACCACTGCCATGACTTGGAAAGCATACCCTACATGACAAGTTAGTCATGATTTTCACGATATAACCAGTCATTCATATTCGATATAGAGTCATGTTACGCCATACGAATTTTGGTATAAATCCCATTAGCGATATGCTCTGGTGAGCACAAAGTCGTAGGCGGCTAGATAGATAGATAGATAGATAGATAGATAGATAGATAGATAGATAGATAGATAGATAGATAGATAGATAGATAGATAGATAGATAGATAGATAGATAGATAGATAGATACGCTCAAAGTCGCCGAAGTTCGCTAAGAAATGCTTCGCATTTAAAAGCTGAGAAGTATCCTGACTAGCTCCTGCTCCCCCCGAGTGAACACTCTTGCGAGTTTACAGCAGTGCACATCAACAGCCTTATTAACAGGATAAATGAACAGGAAGGAAGAAAAAAAATGAAAGGATGGAAAAACAGTATTATCAGCAATAATTCAATGCATCTTCACTGCAAATTAAATTAATTGGAAGACATTGCAACAACTTATATTGCAAAATTAAACAACGTATTTCGGATAACTGGAGATATAGTAAGAGAAATACACTCAGATATACTTCGTATTTCCTCCACAAAAGAAAATAAATAAATAAATAAATAAATAAATAAATAAATAAATAAATAAATAAATAAATCAACTCCGAAAGACACCCTCCAAACATCAAGAAAAGTAAACTCCGAAAACACGCAGCCCTATGTATAACATCGAATAATTTGGTCACTTGACTGCTTTTTTGGGAGGTAAAGGTTTAGCCTCGTTTGTTTTTATGTTTCGCTTTCCTTTTTAGTGCAGTTTGTTCGCATAATTTCTGTAGATTTTTTTTTGTAAATTTCTATGATGTTATGTATTTTTTCATGCCTTTTTTGTGACTTTATTGTTCACTTTGATCATATGTATATATATCCTACCCCCCCCCCCCTTCCCTATGTAATGCCCTTGGGCCTTTAGGGTACACGTATAAATAAATAAATAAATAAATAAATAAATAAATAAATCACTAAATAAATGATCAAATAAATTATGCGTGGCAATCGAGTCTATTCCACCACATAGCCACGCCACTGCTTGAAACTGCTTCGGAAAAATACCCTCTACGGTCGTCACGTCGGGGCAACGTCAGCCGTGGTTACAATGTATATTATCTCTGAAGTGATGAAATAAACATAACGTATATAACTATATGACTTCACGAGCGATAGCCTAGCGCTGCTCGTCCCCGCCGGCATTGGCCAACGAACGCTGCTTACCCATGGTTTTGATAACAGCGACGTCCGTTCTGTAACGTGAGGGCAGATGTTACGCTGGTCCGTAAGCTGCATGTTATACGCCAGTGTAGTCGAATTGCCTGGCAAGCCCACGATATGCACACAAACTATGGAGGTACACAAAGGCATCGGCCCACCTCGCAACGCATGGAACAGAACAAAAAGAAAAATAATGCGACATAGGCGGTTGGACGCTGCTTGGCATGACATTGATTCCCAGAATACACCGGATCTGCCAGAATCTCCTTTGCGGATCCAAGTGAACGCTTTAAGATGATGAAGTCATCTAATGATGCCAAGTTCTACTAAGTGATAGTATAAATAAATAAATAAATAAATAAATAAATAAATAAATAAATAAGACCGGAAACATGCTCTGTGTGAATGCAGGCGATACGTATCAGAGACATCCTCGAAGCAGCGCTAAAAGGCGTAGACTCACAAGGAACAAACACATAGGACGAGCGCTGACTCGCAACTGAAAAATGTATTCAAAAAATATCCAAGAAAACAAGAAGAACAAAGAAAGACAAGGAAAACCTGTGCAAAAGCAAAATAGGTAATCTGGTCAGTAATATAAGCATGACATCAAAGGACACGTGCTGATTAGGAAAGTAGCAGTTCTTTTCTACATCGCCAGCTTTTCATTAAAAATTTGTCTTTCTCTTGTTTGTGACCAATATATATTGTACAACTTGGTCTGCAAGTACGTCCGCTCTTGCATCGCCTGCCAACGACGCAAACCAGTCTCGCACCTCTCCACAGCACATCTCCAGCCATTTCCATGTCCAGCCCACCCGTTTGACCGAGTCGGCATCGATTTATACGGGCCTCTGCCATGCACTGGTGCTGGAAACCGATGGATTGTCGTTGCCGTAGATCATTTGACAAGGTATGCTGAGACCGCCGCCTTGCCTGCTGCAACAGCAAAAGACGTTGCCTCGTTTATTCTGCTCAACTTTATTCTTCGCCATGGCGCACCTCGTGAACTGCTGAGGGATCGGGGACGTGTATTCCTCTCGGACGTGCTGCAATCACTCCTATCTGAATGCCAAATTATTCACTGCACTACTAGCGCTTATCACCCACAGACCAATGGCTTAACTGAAGGTACTGGGATCGATACTCCGCACCTCCACAACTTGTTACGGGGGGTTTTATTGAGGATCCTACGAGAGCGACGATCGTAGCAGCAGCACGCAGGGCGTAGCCAGAGTGCGAATTGTCGGTGTGTGCCAGCCGATGGCGATGGGCCTCCGTGCTTGCCGATCTTCTTCCTCACTATATATATATATATATATATATATATATATATATATATATATATATATATATATATATATATATATATATATAGGTAGAGAACCTTTTGCGATTTAATTGTCATGTCCCATAAAAAATTTGTCTTTGCAGGAAATCTAACCCTAACATCACGGAATTCATGGCCAAGATTGGTATTACTGGCGACTACCGCAAGCTCGAGGAGTTTTACATAAAAAGGTGAGCGTGTGTTGCATCATTTTGGTCCCGCAGTATTTGAGTCTGCAATGCTGGAAAGCTGTGTACAGCCGCCCAAATGTTTAACTAGCGTGCGCGAGCGGCCACTTTTCTGTGCGTCAGCTCCGTGTGAAGGAGTCAAGTTGAGAACAAGACAAGGGTAAGCGCATGCCCACAAAGCACGCTCATTTGGGCCCTTTCTCTGCTAGGCAGTTTATTATTGAAGGCGTCAGCCCACAGTCATGCACTTCAGATGCACTATATATGTTTTCGGCTCATCTCAGAAGTGAGGCCGTGTGCGTATGCTGTGGTTCTTTTGGGTAATCGCACTTTTAACATATTAGGACGAACTAGAGGTGCCACAGACACAAAGCGCAGACTAACAACTGTGCCTGTGCCTGTGTCTGTGGTGTCTTTAGTCGGTACTATACGTTAAAAGCGCCATTAACAAAGTAGTTGTCCAGCCAACTAGCCCGTATTGCCAATCTTATTGCATGTCGTGGTGTTTCTGGACCCCTTTAAGGCACAGTCCTTTTCATTTAGAGGTTTGTATTGAGAACCAACTGGCTGTTTCACAACAGAACAAGGTTACTAGGTTGTGGTACAACTCATTGCAGAACAAGGTTATAAAGTTACAGCTGTATGAATAAAAAGTAACTGATAGCTTAGTAAAGTCCCAAAAGGCGTAGTTGATTGCAAGTGATCGATCTCATGTAATTTATTACGTGTTATGTGAGCGGCCTATGTATACTGTAGCCACCAGGGGTCAACATTGCAAGCAACGCGCTTGTATACCTTTATTTCGCAACACCACTATTAAAAAAAAATGTAACATCAAAAACAGAAGGCGAAATCACAGAGGCTTACCTGTAAAAGAGCAGGTGACAAGCGCATCTGCTGCCCACCTTTGGTGTTAAAAGAAAATACTACTACTACTACTACTACTACTACTACTACTACTACTACTACTACTACTACTACTACTAATAATAATAATAATAATAATAATAATAAGAAGAAGAAGAAGAAGAAGAAGAGGAAGAAGAAGAAGAATTGATGGGGTTTAACGTCCCAGCACCAGTATGTGATTACGAGAGACGCCGTAGTGGAGGGCTCCGGAAATTTCGGCCACCTGGGCTTCTTAACGTGCACTTAGATCTGGGCACACGGGCCACGAGAATTTTCGCGTCCATCGAAAATGCGGCCGCCGCGGCCATTAAAAGAAAATAAAGTGGGTTTGCTTTCGACGCATTTTGATACACGGTGATTTGTTTTCAAATTACATGTTCGAAGACAGACCCACGCAAACTCTTGTGGGATGATGTGCTTGATCCGAGGGTATATCATGATTTCCGTTTCAAATAAACGCCAGTATAGTAAAGCACCGGTCCTGTTGTATGTGTTTCATCTTCGTCGTTTGCGCTTTTCAAGTTTCAACTAATGATGAGCCAACTCGCCCAAACCAAGGTATCGTTACATCTCACACACTACTGGAGGCGCGAGATGGTAATGTTTTCTCATCTAGGCACATAACTGAAAAACTGAATCCAAAACATTTCATTATACTTCAGGGGCTCGCATGTGTACCGATATCTGTGTTATAATGATGCCAACTGTGATTTAAATCACAATGGATGATTGGGCGAGGTAATGATTTATGTTGCTTGAAATACGAGCGCGTAACTACACAGGCGCTCAAAAAGACCGGGCTCTTCCCAAGTACCTCTGTAGTTACGCTCTCTTACTTCAAGCATCATATAATTGAAGTGCATTAACAACAACATAATTCACGTGAACGATCTCATGTTTTTATTAATACTTCAACCGAGCCATCTATGTCTTGTTTGAATATCTACAGCTACATAGGTGACTTCCGGTGAAATCATCATTTTTTTTCTCTTAAAAATTCTACAGTTATTAAAGATGGAGGATTTGGTGTCTATTGGCGATCAGATAACGTTAAGAAAATGAAGTGTCGGCATATACTCTGGGAATGCAAACAAAGCTGCAATTATTAAAGGGACCATGACATAGTCACCCAACAATTTGCGGTCTTCAGCGAAAACTAGATGTGAGGGTCTATTATGCCCATACATGTATGAAAATTGGGAGGTAAAAGAATATTTCAGTGCAGAACAGGCCCTATAAGTCACCGGTTGTAAATCCCGCCCACCTCCAACGACCGCCATTTTGCCATGGCGCGTGTGACGTCACGTGCTGCAAGGAGCGAAGCCGTCGTCTTCTATCACAGTGTCAGACGCTGCTAATCGTTAAGTTTCGGTGCCAAGCAGAAGAAAGCTAGAATTTCTCGATTGCACGCGCCGCTGACCACGGAGCAATATCGTTCGCCGGTACGCTCGCACAGCCAGCTTCTGGTGACGCCACGACTCACGAGTGCGCCAGTGTTGCCCAACTCTCAGGCCGCGAGCGTCTTTATAAAAATATTAAATTATGAAATAAGTGCACGACCAAATTGTCTAAAATTTTGCCAGCTTCTTTGTGAGTGCCCAAGTAATAATCCACATAATACAGATTATCATCGAAAACTGGGTGTCATGGCCCCTTTAAGGCGGCTCTCAAACGCCAGGCTACCGGCAAAAGCGGCCAATTTTTCGTCACATGCCTGTTGGCGATTGAATTTTCAGGTTGCTGGAAATCGTGCAAGGGGTAAAGAAGAGCTACATGGTGTGGCAGGAAGTATTCGACAACAAAGTTGAGGTAAGGGGCGTCATCTCTCCACTTCAATGTGTGCATATTTTGTGGTGTTGTACAATATTATATGTGCAGCAATTAATGAGGCTAAGAAAAACCTGCTTTCACACGCCTTCATTACACTCTAGCAATTGTCATTAAAAAATTGGAATGTATATTGAGCGTTGAGCGTGTCGGCTCGCACTAGACATCAGCAGTATTTTTCATTTGGTCTTGCGCCACTGGCCAATTGTTTTTCTGTGAGTACCCATGACCAACATGATCGAATCATGATGAATACGGTATTTTATGACAAGGGACAAACATGTCTATGGTGCTCTGGGCCTGTGTTCACTTGTGAAAGTGGAGCAATGAAGACCCGATGCAAATGTGGCTTCGCTGTAAGAGGGCCAAAAATAGGTCTGTGTAAGGCCCGTGAAAGAGATATAGTATTGTGAAAATATCGCCACGGCTGGAGGCTTAGGCACACAAAGTAAAGGCACAGGAGAACATTTCATGACAGCACAGCATGGCAACGCTGTAAAAATAGGCAAAGCGTCCACTTTTAGCGCTACATTGATAGTACGCTACGCGCAGTTTTAATTACAACATTTGATAAAATATTAGTGCTTTCATACAATCTCATACCAGACGAATATAAATAGCATAAGCTCAGTGAACCTTGAAGATACCATACTACCAGTTTTACAATGGAACTTTCCATATACTGTTTCGGGTCGCTAACAATATTGCCTTGTGTTGCATCATCTGTGAACTTTCCCGTCCACACAGGTTTCTCATGTGCACGTAGCGACTATTTGGCACTTGCTGTCTCAGTCGTATTACGCGAACGTGGAGGACGTTTTCGCACCAGGCGCTACCACGTGCATATTGCACACTTGACATGCGCCAGTGGCGAATCCCGACTTCACTGGTCTGGGTTATTTGCTGTCACTAAAAAAGATCGTTTACTGAATATGCAAATAAGATATGATCACGAGATAACGCATGTGAAAACACATATGTGCGCATGTAAACAGATATGAACGACATGCAGCCATGGTCCGAATAGGCTGACGCGTTCTGCGTGGTTATTTTGTCAAAACTCAGGGTATGCTTTCCGAAGTATTTAGTCCAGTTAATTGAGCACTTATTGGTCCTTCCTATAGACCTTTTCACTGAAGGCTCCCTGGGCGCCGCCATAGTGCTCTCTGGGCTGTTGTTAACATGTGTGACCCCCCCAAAAATGCACGCCCGAGCCTGTGACGTCGGCTTTTGTGCTCCCGTGCAACAGCCCAGAAAGGAGGGGATCCTCCTCTCCGTAAAAAAGGTCTATATTTACCATTACCTGAAATTCACTGTTTTACGCTTTTGTTTCTACCCGACTGTCATCAACAGGAACCTCAGTCACACAATTAAGGAAGTCTCGATAATTTTTAGAGTGGAGCACTTGTTGCGAGGGGTAGTGCGAACAGGAATTATCATCATCATGAACCAGTAGACGGTGGCTTGGTTCTCAACTTATGCTTCCTTCCCACAAAATGTGCACTGACTTACATCTCGTAATAAGTAGTCTCGTGTTTAAAAGTCCCCTGACATCACATGAATCTAGTCACATGACTAAAATCACGTCACATCACGCAACCAGTGACGTGACTAAAGATCACGTAACATCACGCAACATCTACTCATGTGACTAAAAATGGCGCAACATTTAGTCACGTGAATGACATTAGGCAACACTGCGTAATAGCTAGTCATGTGACATGTTCCCGCCATAAACCGTGTAACAGCTAGTCACGTGACATGTTCCCTCCAAAAATTACGTAACGGCTAATCACGTGTCTAGAATCAGAACATAACGAAACAGGTAGTCACGTGACATGTATAGCCAAGTCTAGCCATACTTAGTACTACAAGCAAACAATGGGGGGGGCCCTTAAGGTTCGCCTTTAAGAGTTGAACGCGATAGCGATATCCTGTCCCTAGTGCGTACTTCAATCACTTAGTGCATACTATGTAATGGGTAGCATGCTTTAAACGACGAGAAATTATGCGCGGGAAATGCGGGAAATGTTCTCGAACTTGCTATGCACCCACTACGTGGTCTTAAGGGAATACGCTCAGTAGCGTGTGTGCCTTTTGTAATGGGTGGATGGCTTTGAACCACAATGTCGTTATGATATTCACATGTTCTGATGCCCGAAGGCAATGTACGCTTGTACTACGCAATATTACTGCGATATTACATATTGTATTGTGACGCCTGTATACAGGATGCGTGTGTTTGTAAAGCATGAAAGCTATTTTCACTGCATTTCCATTCACAGGAAGGTATTTTATATGTAATCCCAAGAAGCTGCTCAAGTGCGCAGTGTTGTTGAAACCTTTGACCCCGTTCCGGAGTGGCTTGCACTTCTGGACGCTTGTGTGTGTTTGCCTGACTTTTGAAGTGCCTCCTACTGTTTGGAACAACGTAGGTGTTGTGCATGTTAAAACAATTCTAATGTGACGAATTATGTTGTGCGTAATTAGCAACAATTGCAGGTAATGATTCCATGCAATAAAGAAAAAAAAAAAGAAAAGCGTGGCTGTGTGGTAGAACACCTGCTTGCCACGCAGACGACCTGGGTTCGATCCTCATTCGGACCCGGAAATTTTTATTATTTATTTTATTTGCATCTTTCTCGATTTTTCGGTCACGGACAAGATGATGATTTTTCGCTCGCAACCAACGACGCCGCCGCCGACGCCGACACCGACGCCGGAATTTCTGCGAAACGAGCTCTTTAACGCTATCGCGTTCAAATTTAGCAGCTCTAACAAAAGCTTCGCATTACTAGCGAAACTTAGCTGGGCCGAACACTAGTTCCTCTGAAGGTTCCAGCCTTGGGCCACAGGTGAAAGCTGCGCGCTTTTTTAACCTAACCGCAATCAGGGAAGTATTTAGAATCATGCTGCGTGCACTCATGTAAAGACGCATGTGAGGCTGGGCAAGGTCGATTGCATGATATCTTAATTTAGATTGGTTCATGACCGCAGTGACAGAGTACTCCTTCTTGACAACAAACATTTTGTTGTGTTTTTTTTCTTTTTCAAGCAGTTGGAGCAAGAAGTAGGTGTTTCCCAGGTGAAGCTGCAACGTCAAAAAACTTACTTTATAGGAAAGTAGCGCGCCGTCAGTGTTAACGAGAATTAATTATTCAGCGATAGAGAGAGTCACAGGCCATGCGAAAAGTGCTCTGTACATTTGATAATAATAATAATAATTCTTGAAGTTGAACGTCCCAAAACCAAGATATGATTTTAAGGGATGCCGTATAGTGGAGGGCTCCGGAAATTTCGACCACCTGGGCTTCTTTAACGTGCACCTAAATCTAAGTACACGGGTTCTGAAGAGTTGATGCCGCAGAAGGTAATAATAATAGTATGGGGTCTTGGTTGGGCAGATGTTTATTTGGCCCGGAGGACCCGGCGGCGAACAGGCACAGTGAACCCATGATGATGATGATTATATAAGACGTAGATGAGGATGCTGATGATAATGTCCTGATGAAGAATATATGTATAATAAACGCCCACAATAGTACTGATTACAATGATAATCACGCTTGTGCGCTATCCTTTCGAAGTTTAGGATATAGTTAAACTCTTCAATGCTGTAGTGGTATATGAGTACACGTGGGAGCGGCAACTTTGCAGCACTTAGATGAAGAAATTCTATTTGCACGCACTTCAAACACCTCGCGTGCCCTGAAATCGCACTTACATCCAGAAGCCCGTAGCCACTGTCCATCGCTTCTATCAGCCGTTCCTCGAAGAGTTGTGTACTCAACGACCAACCTATGCGCTCATTTAGTGACTTACGGGGAATGTCTTTCTAGTTCTCCGAAACCTGGTTCACCCTTCTGCTCTTTCTGGGTAACTATACAGCCTCCCGACACTAAAACGTCGCCGCAATCAATCGACAAACACGTTTTAGGGGCGAAGCACCTGAGGGTCTCGGCTTGTCAGCGTGTTATGTCATCGTCATGGTCCATCATAAAAGGGTATGCGCCACAAAAAGTGGGTAAATCTCACTACTTGCCACCGGTCCGTACTACGCATATTATGAGTTAAAGGTTCGTCGTTACTGCCTAAAACATTATGTTCGGCTTAGCAGCGGTGTCAGAATGCCCGAAGAAATTTACCAAGGCGCTCAAGTTTCTTTTTCTAAAAACAGAGACAGAAACGTTCATCTCTACGGTACAGTCATCTATTTGAGACACCAGACCACTTCTTGAAACATATTTGCAAAGTGATGGTGCTTTACTCGTCACAGGTCCATTGAAAATGAAGGCAACAGTTAGCCCAGCAAATAGCCGATGAAGTTAGTGGAGCTGAAACAACCATCCCTATACATGCCGTAGGAAACTGAAACCGGGCACGTATAGGGAAGAATAAAAAAAAACTGAAAATGAAAAGAAGCAGCTTAGGGTAAGCTGCTATCCGATGAGTTTTCCGACGACATTAGTAGGGCTGAAACACCTTTCCCTACATGCCAGGTGTCAGGCTTGGCGACACTTGTGCCTCATCAAAGAAACCTCCCTCAAAACAATGTGACGAATTACCTTGGTCAGGCCCTTCTTCTTTCTCCGCTTCTTCTTCTTTTTTTTTTCTTCTTATTCTTCTTTCTCATATTGCCCATTAGCAGCGATTTAGATGCGCGAAACACCGGCGCACCAGCGCACACTGCAATGCGAATTAGTTGAGATCTGTACCACTGCGGTTGTCTAAAGATAGACTAGAATCCGAGATGTGAAAAACGGCTTGCAAAGACTGGCTCCAAAAAATCCTGAACTTGCAGTGCGTATTGAGCTGACGGAGTTATTTTGTGGAGGAGAGTACGCATCGTGGTCATGAGAGACCTCAAAACAGTGGAGACTTGTAGGAGTAGCGCACTCAAAGTATTTGTGTCAGTTACGGAAAGTTTAAGCCAAAGCAATAAGCAAAATAAGCAGAGAGAATACCGGGATCGTAAGAACAGCTGGACAAAAAAAAAACAAAAAAAAAAAAAGAAAAAAAAAACAAAAAAAAAAAACGCAAAAGTGCATGATTCGGTGTGCCAGGAAGAAATTAAGCGAAACAGCATACCACGATGGAGCAATTATTCTCATCGACGAACCGTGCAACTGCTTTCAGAATCCACATATATATGTTTTGACAGAATCCCCTACTTTCCTCGAATGACACACCACGGCCGCCCTATAAGGCAGACGCGGCGCGTGCAGATGAACGCGCACATCTCAGCTCTAGCCCGGACCTGGACACACGCATGCTATTTTAAGGTACATATTATGCGGCGCTTAATCCAAGGGTTCATCTGATTCATCGTGACTGAAAACTGTCATGTGCTCTGCTTTTATATGATGGTCCGTACGATCCAGTTGATCGTACGGACTATCAGTATCTTTCTGGATCTCTCTTCAAGAATGCTGAGAAACTTCAAAGATCAACGGGAAAGCGTACGGAGGGTGGTATTTCAAAGGATTGAGTAGCAGCTTGGGCTAAGCTTATTACTAAGAAATTGTGTAAGTCGACCTTCTGCAGAAATGCGCTTTGCACGGTGAAAACCTAACCGACCTCATTAATATTATTTTGTGCTACAATTAGCTTTTTCGCTGATGTAGTGCTGCTATGCTAATGAGGCAACTTCATGTCAGCTGACTTCACCAGATCTAAGACGGCGTAATAGCGCAGTATATCGCAACTTGCAGATTGCGCCGGACACTGTGGTGCATGTCTGGAAGAATCCTTTCCAATGGGACATGAGTGCAGTGACGGCAGCCGGGTTCAAAGCCCTCATGTCCAGCTGCTGGTACCTGAACGTCATTAGCTACGGTGTCGACTGGACGAAGTACTACGCCTGCGATCCCCAGGACTTCGAAGGCAAGTCTGGGTGCCTGAACACGTCTATGCCTGCATGTTAAATAGGAGCAGCGCAATCAAAATTCAAGTATTTGCGTGAATTATTGAAGCTTTAGGCATACTCTCATTGTTATTAATTAAACAACGTTTCCTGTAAGTGACGCTTTAATCCTGTAAGTAACGCTGCTCCGCTACCGTGAATCGTGAGGGAGTGCGTTTTCCTCGGCAAGAGCCACTCCCTGGGCAATCGCGCGTTTGTCGAGGTGATGGTGCCTTCACTTGCGCTGCGCGGGTCTCAGCCAGATGTTTCAGAAGCGTTTTCCGCAATTTTAAGTTAATTATTTCAATCGATTCTTGAATATTTCTGCAGTTGATATTATTTTAGACCTCTTTAGTTTATTTTACACTGGTTTTGAGCATTGTTAGCTTTGTTTGAGGCCGGTATTAACCACTGCGGGACCATGTGATGTGGTACAATGGATGGACGACAAGCCTCGCCCATAAGGTGCTTTAGGCACATAAAAGCAGGCCTACGCCTCCTTCAAAGAAAACAACAACAAAACGGAGAATAATGAGACACCCACAGGAGGGGCTGCTTAGAATTTAAAGGGAATCGAACGTATGCACGTGATTGAATGCTGCAGTTACGCGCCCTAATTGGCGTAAACAACAAAATAGTTCGTTAAGCTTTAACCCATTTTAACGCCATTTTAGCTCTTGAAGTATGTGCGGCGTCTCTGGCTTAAGTTATCAGAACTCATATGCTTAAAAATCTGGACGTAGTGACGTGTACGAACCGGACGTGTCATAATCATTGCATTATCCAACCGCTACAGTTGTGCAGCTGTAGCTTGAATAGATTGCCGTGAGCGATCGGTCACTGGAGCGTGGCCTCCGCGATTGGGACCGACAGAGGCCACGACTGAAGAAGCGAAATCCTGACAAGCGTCTAATACGCTGTCTTCAATATGGGTGGCTTCTTTCCGGTCACCCGCGCTGTAATTCACGGATCGTGACCACCACTCGCACGCTTAGCTATAAAGAACACCACGTCTCACAATAATGCCGCTCCGGTCATCACTGACTTCTGTTGCAGCCGTATGTCGTTGACCCGTGACAATTTATGAGCTAATAAATACTGAAAATCCCCATAAGTTTGCCTTTGACGCTACGTTGAACCGAGTTGTGTTCTGCCGTTCATTTCGTGCCTCGTAAAACAGATGCTTGGATTTGTATGCACTGTGCAGAAAGCACCCTGGAGGCACGCAAATAAATTAAAGTAAACGTGAAACAACACGAAAAAGCCTTCTTCTACTTACAGGGACACCCAAGCAGAAATCTCTCGTCCAGGGTGGAGAAGCCTGCATTTGGGGAGAGTATGTGGATGCGACGAATGTGATTAGCCGCACATGGTAAGTTATGACAGTGACGTAGCGGCGTTCTGGTGAAATGTTGAATTAGGCTCTTTTCTGAGATAGTTTATATATATGTGACGTTAAAGAACAGAGATACGTCGTGGTTCAGATGCCATCCATTTATTCTAATGCACGCGCACTTCTTCTTCGTCGGCTTCTTTTACCATCGCCTTGTTCATACGTTACACTCTTCCCCCCTCCCCTCGAGAAAGTCTCAGTTCAGATGGTACAAAATAACGTCGTTGTTTGCTAACCTGAACAATGTTCGAGTTTCTACCTAAGGGCAACACAGAGCGGTTGATCTCATAGTTCACTGGTGAGACTTTGCGTAGAATCTTGTAGGGACCTTCCATGACGGAACTCAGTCTGCCGTTGTTGGGATGCCATGGTGTCTCGTAAAGGACGAAGTCACCGACTTGGAACTCAATCGGAAGAAATTTCTTATCATAGATTACTTTGTTCTTATTGTGGTAGGCGATAGAATTATTAACAGCAGCTTTCCGCGCTTCTTCCGCCGTTTGTTCTTGGTGTTTCAGTACAGTTGGATAAGATGGAATTTCATACATCAGGAAGGACGGTGCCTAGCCGGTAACTTCGTCAGGCGTTCTGTTGTATTCGTCTACTACCTCCGACAGCAGCTTAGTCCAACACTTCTGTGGCTCGTCATTGATCTTGCACTTAAGTCTGGTTACGATGGTCTGGTTTGTCCGCTCGTTCATACCATTGCATTGCGGATGATGAGATGAGGTGAAGAGTTGGTGTATTCGGTTATGTTTTAGAAACTCTTTAAATTTTCCTGCAGTGAATCCTGGTTCCACGATCTGAAAAGGAACTTCCGTGGTTTTTCCGGCAGCAAAAAATGGTTTTTAAGCATGAGATGTAGGCGTCGCTGTTCTCACTTTTTATGGGCGAACGCCCATACGTAGCGAGTAGCATGGTCAATAACCAAGTGGATAAACCTTTTTCATGAGCCATGTCCACAAAATCCCCCCAATGGTGTCCATCGCAAAAAGGTCAAAAGGCTCTTCAGCAGGAGGCAGGGATTCAAGTGTCCCATACTTCTTTGTTTTCGTCTTCTTGCATCTCTGGCATGTATCACAATGCCGAATGTAGGTGGCAACATCGGTTACCATATCCGGCTAATAATATTGCGGCGACAGGAGTGATAGTGTCTTCTTCACTCCGACATGCCCAAAATGTTGATGTGCGTTCTTAAGAATGGTTGGGCGTAGTTCATGGGGCACATAGATCTTTCTTAGTCCTTTTCTTTTGACGATGACTACGTTGTTTTCCAATGAATACGTTCCTTTTGGGCGCTCATTGCTGCATCGTTGAAGTTCATCGTGGGACAGAAGTTGAACTATTGGGGCTCTGGAGAGTGCATCTGCTTCGACGTTGCTTATGCCCTTTTGATGTTTGATGTTTACTTCATACATAGATAGTTTCGACGACCACCGGAAGAGACGACCTTGAGGATTCTTAATATTCTTCAGCCACTGTAGTGCAGAGTGATCCGTTACAACAGTGAATGACTTTCCATGAAGGTAGCAATGCCATTTATCAATAGCATCTATAATGGCAAGGCATTCTCTTTCTGTAATAGCATAATTGACCTCGTGCTTAAGTAGTTTGCGGGAGTAATAGGCAACGGGAATGTTCCTTGCCTTTGTCGTCAGGTTGCTTCAGCACTGCACCAATGCCTTCGCCAGATGCATCACAGTACACAGTACATGGTCTCGAAGTGTCGTATATGCGAAGCACCGGTTCTTCAGTTATGCGCTCCTTCAGTTCCCGAAAAGCTTGCTCGCATTGATCTGTCCGCGTCCACTTGCTTCCTTTGTGGAGTAGTTTCGTGAGTGGGAGAGCGATGTCGCTGAAATTAGGTGTGTACTGACGGTAAGTGTTTACAGTGCCCAGGAAAGGCTGGAGGTCTTTCTCTCGTTTAAGGTGTCGGAAATTTGAGTATTGCAGCCACGTTACTTTGCTTAGGTGTCACTATTCCTTGTGAAATTTTGTGGCCCAAGTATTCAATGCTGGATCTTGCAAATTGGCACTTTTTCCGTTTCAGTTTTACGTGCTCGTCTTTAAGAGCTTTCAACAGTGCCTCGAGGTGTCGTATATGATCGTCAAATGTCTCTGAGTAAACGACCACATCGTCAAAGTAATCGCTAACATTAGTGAGCTGATGTTTGGCTATTATCTTTCAAATGTAGCCGGAGCGTTCTTTAACCCAAACGGCATTACCAACCACTCATAATGACCATTAGTCGTGACAAACGCAGTTTTTTTAACGTCGTCGAGATGCATTCGGACATGCCAGTATCCCGACGTTACATCTAGCGTAGTGAAAAAGTTCGCCCTTCCCGAGTGGTCCAGAATGTCATCTATACGTGGAATTGGTTGATAGTCGGGTACCGTTATGGCGTTGAGCTTGCGGTAGTCAATACATGGACGAGTACGTCCTTCGCCTTTCTTTTCCGCTAAGATGACCGGTGCGGCATAAGGCGACAACGAAGGCCTCACAACACCTTGTTCAATGAGGGCGTCAACTTGTTTGTTAATTTCCGCTTTGTCGGCCTGTGAACATCTGTATGGTGCTCGATGAATAGGGACAGCATTGGTAAGTGCCATCTTATGTTGCTCAGTACTGATGCATCCAATATCTGTCTGGGATTTCGAGAAGATCTCGTCATACTTATTTAAAAGAAAGTCGAGCACTGCTGATTCATGTTCTGGCAAGTTTTTTGAATTCAGGGTTCTCATCAGCGGTGCTTTAGTGGCGTTCTTTTCATTGTGATTCGACAGGTTCAAATATTCACGTCCTTGTGTTACTGACTGGCTTTCCAAATTTACAGAAAGATTGAAGTATGAAGCGCTGTCTAGGCCAAAAATTAATTGTGTTCTCATGCCTCGCAGAACGTGTACGTAAATTTTCTTTGTGACATTCCCAATTTGCAATTGAATGTTTACGCGACCCAAAGTTCGAATGCTTGAAGTAACTTGCTGCACCATGATGCTCGGAGTCTCTCATCAATTGAAGCTTGAGCTGTTTGTAAACATCTTCACTGATACAAGTAATTGTTGCTCCTGTATAAAGAAATGCAGTTACTGGCCTTCCGTTGATGAGAGCATCGAACTTTATTAATGAAAGTTTGGGTCGCTCTCCTAGTTTCCCGGTCTAGTCTCAATAGCGGACACGTTGCCGCGGCGCGGACATTCGTTTGGGGGGACACGCGGTCGAGAAGTCAATGTTGGCTGCTGCGGTCTACTGAAGAGACGTGGAGTTCTTGATGTAGTACTAGGAGTACGAGCAACGGAAATTCCTCTCACCCGCCTTAAAGATGTCTCGACCCGTTGGGCAGCGGCGAGCCACTCTGATGACGAGTTGAAAGACAGTCCGGCGAGCGCCAGTTCCACATCAGGAGGAACACCGTCAGTAAGTCCATAAATGATGTGGCACTCTTTAAGGTCGGCCAAGGAGCCCAGTCGTTTTTTCTCGTCGTAGTAATCCTTGATGGTCTGCCCTCCTTTTAGCCGGTAGTGGATGAAGAGACGGAATGCATCTCCGTCGGTCGTAGCAAAGCGGTTTCGCATGTCGCGCTTTATATCGTCCCATGTCTCGACGTTGCCGAAAATCTGTCAGGTACCACTTGAACGCTTCCCCTTCGATGTATTCGCTGAAGTGACTGACCCGATCGCGGTGAGTCCTCGATGCCTCGGTCGCCTTCGTGTCGAAAAGGAGTAGCCACTTGTCGACGGGGACGTCTTCTGGTGTTCCCTTGTACTTCGGTATGTTGAGCGGAGGCTTTGGCCTAGCCATGGCGTGTTGATCCTGTCGACTTGTGTGACGTGAAAGAGCAGAGATACGTCGTGGTTCAGATGCCATCCCTTTATTCTAATGCACGCGCACTTCTTCTTCGTCGGCTTCTCCTACCATCGGCTTGTTCATACGTTGCATATATATATATATATATATATATATATATATATATATATATATATATATATATATATATATATATATATATATATATATATATATATATATATATATATATATATATATATATATATTAAAGGTGATTTCTTGCACTAGAGCTGTTGGCTGATCGCGCACAGTTCCGAGCACAGTCCGCTGGCTAGAGCCTCTGCTGCACACTCGATGCTGCTGTCCTTAAGCCGATGTACTTCCTTTTCATTACAATTGGCCCCCCCCGGAGAAATAGGAGCCATCCTGGCGACTTAGTCGTCTGCAGGCACTATGGAACATATATATATATATATATATATATATATATATATATATATATATATATATATATATATATATATAGTAACGAATTTCCCCATTGCGTATGCTGCAACACGATAATTTTTCAGAGATAGTTTACTTCTATCTGCGTTATATACAGATGCTTTTACATTTTGTGCAACGGTTGCCACCAGACTAATTTACACGTAATATTTCATATAGATAGCATTAACACTAGGTAGCACTGCATCTGACCTGATAGCTGGCGTTCAAATTTTTACTGTCTGTATTTAACGCTGTTGGGTTGATATATACTTTTGATCACCAGTGGCACATAGCGGCATAAAAGGAGTTTTTACTTTTTTCTCCAAGGCCCAGAGGATGTGCAGTAGCCGAAAGGCTGTGGAGTCCTGCTTCGGCGAAGTACACAAAGAAAACAGCATCCCGGTTCGAAGAACAGCGCTGCAGGATGCTGAGGTGAGTACATAATCAAAGAGTGCACGCAGAAACGGACACAACGCAAGAGATGTGTGCTTCTGTAGCTTAGTTAATTACTACAATGATACATCATCTCACGAAAGGGAGTACTCATCCTCCGTGTTGTAATTTATTTATGAGTGATCCCGCTTCTTCCGGTAGATTCCGTTAGCGTTGACCGGGCACAACTGTAAACGTATTTCATTCTGTAGTGTGGAAACAGGGATTACTGTTGTAAACCAGGAATGAAAAAAAATTGTTTTCAGAAGCATTGTTTTGCATGGGGTGACAAGCACTGCGGCAATAATACGCTGAGTATTAGGATGCTCGAATTCTGTCTTGCTAAGAATGTTAGCGTAGGAAGGTTTAGCAAATACGAACTCTGGTGCCTAATCTCACCAGTCAGCAAAATAGGTCGTATTCACTAAGTTCATCGGTGGTAAGCGCTATTTACCGCTGGCTTAATGTATTCGCTGATATTGTATCCATGGTTTGATGATGATTTTTGTTGTTCTCATCATTCTTAAACCAGAACTTTTTTTTTGTGAATGTGGACCTAAAAAAATGCTTAAACTTAAATTATAAGGCAAGCGAAAAGGAAAAGTATTTGCTGAAAGGCAGTCTTTTCTTTGCAGCGTACGCAATTCATGTGCACATCTCCGTTCAATAGCTTATGGGTGCACTTCAAGGGTTGAAATGACCACCCGCATTCCCGCAGGACGTATTCTTCAGAAGTTTATTCTAGAGACGTGAATATGAGCACTGTCATCTACTTGGTCTGTCACCATCTATGAATTTTTTGCGTAAACGGTAAAAAGTAATAATGGCTGTGCATTGCACACAGTAGTACTTGTGCAATAAACGCAGTTCGCAAATTAGTGTAGCTCTTTATAGTCAAGCGCGCTTCCGCGACTACCTTAGTAGACATCTTTGCAAGCGTGTGATTTCGGGATATGTACACGTCGCGTCCGGGCGCCGCGCCGTAACGGAATGAGAAGCAAAAAAAAAAGTCACAGTTTCACCGCAAGGGTGAAGCAATGAATGCGATAGCAAAAAATTGTAATGTTATACGAAGTGAGGCTGGCAGCTAACTCTTTTTGGATCCGATCTCACGCAACTCTAGAAAACGCTTGTTTAAGAGAATTCTCTTCGCGTTGAGAGCGCAGCACGTAGAAGGGTACACCGGCCCCCCGCTGTCGGCCGCCGAGAAGGGGAGATAACGCGCGCGCCCCCCGCTCGTAAAATCGAAGGTCGCTCGAGGGAACCCCCCCCTCGCGTCTTTTCACGCTCACGAACGACGGGCGGGGCCGGTTATATATATACATATACATATACGGCAAATGACGCCGACGCCGACGCCGACGGCGAAAACCAGCCGCGAGTGTCCATATAATTGCTATCGCAATAAAAAAAAAACTTAGACGACGCTTGAGCTTCGCCTCGAAGAGAATAGCGTAATCGCGACCCGTGCGCATCGCCCTCTCAGTTGCTAGCCTGCCTTCGGTCCTCGGTGCATGCCTCAACCATGCCGCAACGAAACGAAGGTCTGTGTGTGTAACATTGGCCGTTTTATACTGTCCTACAATGCCCATAGCAAGTACAATTGAGGAGTTTTTTTTCGAAATGAGCTAAATCCAGAAACCGAAACTAGCTCAAATAAAGCTCCATTGGCACGTACATACTCTCAACTTTCCTGTAAAACAGTTATCGGAACGAAATGGGTCAATACAACCAGCTACGTGTGCTTACAGATTTCGTTTCAAAACGAAATTGAGCCAGATCCGTGCGCTGTACGGATCGAAATGAGGCAAATCCAGTAAGCCAATAGCACAGCTTTTTACCTCCAGACAGGGTATTTGGCCGGATGGAAAAGGACGTAAGGGAGAAATCCTCACGAAGAAACACGAAGAAATCCTGAATCCCCAAAGCTACCAAATGATTTTTTCATGTCATGGCACTGTGCTAGAGCTCGGAAAACATTGGGACGTGTATGACTGGAAGGCCTACTGTACGGCAGAGATGAAATCGACATCCAGCTTGCCGTTTAAGATAACAGAAACCAAGGTCTTCTACATTCAAAGAAATGCAGCTGGTAGAAGCCCTGAAGTTATAGCAGAACCCCACTATAATGTTTCCGTATCAAATTTCGTGCCAGTCCTAAAGAGGGGAAAGTCCCTTGCACAAGCACCCGTGCAATGTCCACTGTACACTCATCGTGTCAACAAAATGAAACTGATAGATGTGACGAGCCTTCTCGTAAAGCATTTCGGCAGTTCATGGCAAGAGAATGAAGACCTCGCTTATTTTGTCAGTGTCCTCAGGCGTGCCAAAGAAAATGATCATACAGAAGATTTCGAATAGAGCTGCTTGTGCTGCGAAGAAGACGCACCGGCTCTTCATGTATAGTTGAAGGCCCTTAATTGAAGCATTGTTGCCTATGTTTGATGGCTTTTCGGCCAAAACTCTATCATACCGCTCTTGAAAGTCGATTTCAATAAAGTTTTCGCAAGAATACCTCCTCGAATTCAATGTGTCATTTCAATATGAGCCAAATCAAAAGTTATCATGCTAATATTGGTCAAGTCCGCTGTATATTTTTTAATTACTAGTGGCCGTAAACTTCTACTAGCTGACATGTAAAATATATCGCGTAATAGGTTTGAAAGCGTTGTATTTACATTGCGTAACAAATTTTCACTGTTTTCACAAATTCTGTTTAGGTGGATTTGACTCATTTCGAAAAAAAACTCTTCAATTGTGCAGTGTCCACTACCCCATACTTCCTTTTGCGAATCAGCGAAGGGCCCACTACGCGTCCGTAAGGCAAATCCACGCAGTTGCTCACTTTTTTTATGCTTTTGCTAGTGATGATCATTAAACGTGTGAGCGCTTTGTAATGGGTACGAAGGCCTTTAAAACGCACACTCGTTGCACAATTCGCATTTCTTAAAACATGGCACAATTCTACGCTTCTGCCACGCAATAATATAGATGTGTTAAGGACACTCCTTCCCCTAACTATACACATAGTGTTTTTTTTTTCTTTTTTTTTCGAAGCAGTTTCAAGCAATGGCGTTGCTCTGTGGTAGAACACCTGCTTGCCACGCAGAAGGCCTAGGTTTGATTTTCACTCGAACCGAAGAATCCTGTTATTTATTTTATTTGCAACTCTGATTTTTCGGTCACGAACAACGCCGATTGCTCGCTCACAAGCAACGACGCCGACACCGACGGTGACACAGTAATTTCTGCGGAACGAGCTCTTTTACGGTTAGAAGAGCCATGGTTGGTTGTAGATAGTGTCACGTGGTCGCGACGTCGACGAAGGCAACAGTCAGCGGGTCAAAGAAGGAACTGTTGATTTGGCCGAACTTGTGGCCGTGAAACGTAAAGTCAGATTACAGCTATGCACACTGGCACAGATAGCGGCGAACGGAGCGTCGGCCGTCGATACACTGAACTTCGTTGGAACGCGCCGGCTTTTATAAATCACGCGTCGAACATTCTAGCCTTATCACTAGTCGTCGCGCAAGCTCTCGAATAATCTTGGGTGTTCGCGTCTTGCGCGCAATCTTAACAAAATGATCTACTAGAATCGTGAACCTTCTCGAACACTGCAGGCACTGTTTGTTCACAGTCTTTGTGGGCGTAAACCGAATACAGTAAAAGTAAAATAAGAAACGCGCGTGACAATGCCCCCCCTCTGAAAAAGCATCGTCCCGATGCTTTAAACAGAACACGTGGGGGTAAATGCATGCAACAATAACAACCATCAAGCGAGAAAGTACAATAATCACTAGGCCCGAAGTATCGCCGAAGAAGCTTTTCACAAAGTCCACGTCGGCGTATGGGTGTCCAGCCGTCGGGTCGTCGTGTAGAGCCTGCAGGACTTCTGGTCGCAAGGCTGAGGGCACTACGAGAAGGTAGTTGGCTCGAAGTGGCGAGAAATTCTTCTTTAGGAGAATGCCGTTTCGCAAGAAAAACGACGCGAGTCCTCGCTTGAATGCCTTTGGAACAATGGCGGTCTTGCCTTCGAGGTAGTCCACAAGGCCCCTGAGTTCCGGGTCGGCTCGCTGTCGTTCGGCGAAGTCGTCGGCACTTATGGTTCCCAAGAAGAAGTCATCCTCCTGGTCATCCTGCGGCGGCGGGTCGACGGGGGGCGCGAGACAAGCAGTCGGCGTCAGAGTGTTTTCGTCCGGACTTGTAAACGACGGTAACGTCGAATTCTTGAAGTCTCAGACTCCATCTGGCGAGACTCCATCCTTCAGGTTAGCTAGCCAACACAAGGCGTGGTGGTCGCTCACAACTTTGAAGGGCCTGCCGTAGAGGTAGGGGCGAAACTTTGACGTTGCCCAGATGATGGCAAGGCACTCCTTTTCTGTTGTGGAATAGTTGGCTTCTGCCTTGGATAGCGACCGGCTAGCATAACTGATAACCCTTTCCACGCCGGCATTTCTCTGGACAAGAACGGCGCCGAGTCCTACGCTGCTTGCGTCGGTGTGGATTTCCGTGTCGGCGTGTTCGTCGAAATGCGCAAGTATTGGAGGCGTCTGCAGGCGTCGTTTCAATTCTTGAAATGCTTCGACTTGCGCCGTTTCCCACTTGAATTCCACGTCGTTTTTCGTGAGCTGAGTTAGTGGCTCGGCGATGCGTGAAAATTCCTTGACGAAGCGTCTATAATAGGCGCACAAGGCGAGAAATCGGCGTACGGCCTTCTTGTCGGTGGGCGGCGGGAAGGCAGCGATGGCAGCTGTTTTCCGTGGGTCGGGGCGAACTCCAGACTTGCTGATGACGTGACCCAAGAAAAGAAGTTCCTCGTACGCGAAGCGGCACTTTTCTGGCTTCAGGGTGAGTCCGGAGGCCTTTATTGCTTGAAGTACAGCTTCAAGGCGCCGGAGATGTTCGTCAAAGTTCGAAGAAAACACAACGACGTCGTCCAAGTACACAAGGCAGGTCTGCCACTTCAAGCCGGCGAGTACAGTGTCCATAACACGTTGGAACGTCGCAGGTGCCGAGCAAAGACCGAAGGGCATGACCTTGAATTCGAAGAGGCCGTCTGGTGTGATAAAGGCAGTCTTCTCTCGGTCTCTCTCGTCGACCTCGATTTGCCAATACCCGGTCTTGAGGTCCATCGACGAAAAGTACATCGCGTTGTGGAGTCGATCCAGGGCGTCGTCTATGCGTGGGAGAGGATAACGTCCTTCTTCGTGATTTTGTTCAGGCGACAATAATCGACGCAGAAGCGTAGGGTTCCGTCCTTCTTCTTCACTAAGACCACGGGTGACGCCCATGGACTCTTGGACGGCTGAATGATGTCCTCGCGTAGCATTTCGTCGACCTGTTTCTTAACGGCTTCACGTTCACGTGTCGAAACTCGATACGGGCTTTGGCGGATTGGGCGGGCGCTTTCTTCTGTTATAATGCGATGTTTAGCGAGTGGAGTCTGTCAGATCCTTGACGACGACGAGAAGCAGTCCCTGAATTGCAGGAGCAGGGCTTCGAGCTGGCATTGCTTGTTCTTCGGAAGGCTCGGATTCACGTCGAAAACTGGTTGGGGACCTCGATTCGTCGAAGCAGGTTCCGTGGCGTCGCTGAGGGTGAAAGTGTTGCTGGCGTCTACGAATTCATTCATGAAGGCGACCGTCGTACCAATTTTGAGGTGCCTGCATTCGTGGCTGAAATTTGTAAGCATTACTTTAGCTTTGCCATCATGCAGCTCGGCGATGCCTCTTGCGACGCAAATCTGACGGTTGAGAAGCAGGTGCTGGTCGCCCTCGATGACGCCTTCCAAGTCTATCGGTTCTTCGCTGCCGACCGAAATGATGACGCTGGAGAAGGGCGGAACGGTGACGTGCTCATCTATCAAATGTAAAGCATGGGTCGCTGGCGTCGTGTGGGGCGGCAGTGCGTGTTCTGAGTTTAGGGTTATTGACTCAGACCTCAGGTCGATCACGGCGCCATGTTGACTTAGGAAGTCCATCCCGAGTATCACATCCCTGGAGCAGTGTTGTAGGATTAAAAAACTGGCGGGATAAGTCCGGTTATTGACGGTGACTCTTGCTGTGCAAACACCGGCCGGCGTTATTAAATGACCGCCAGCGGTCCGGATTTCAGGGCCTTGCCAAGCAGTCTTCACTTTCTTCAGCTTCGTCGCGAAAGGCCCACTGACGACGGAATAGTCGGCTCCAGTGTCGACGAGAGCGGTGACGTTGTGGCCGTCGAATATTACGTCGAGGTCGCTGGTTCGTCGTCGTGCGTTGCGGTTGGGTCGCGGCGTCGGGTCACGGCTGCGTCGATTTGTTGCGATGCCTCGTTGTTGCGTCGTCACGTCTTCGTCGGTCCGTGACGTTTCGCCGGCAGGACTTCGTCTGCTTCGCGTCGTGTTCTGCAGGTTTCGTCGCGTTGTCGTCGTCGGCGGCCGCGGAGGATCTTCGGCATTTCGTCGTACAGCAACCGCACCTCCATCGGTTGCTGCCCTTAGTTTCCCGGATACGGGCTAGGCGACCGGCCCCGGTTTGGGCCAGTGTACTGCCCGCGGTGCGGCGACATGTAGCGGCCGGGCGACGGCGAACGGGAAGGTCGTCGGGGTGTCCACTGTGTTCCGGTGATGTAGTCGTCGATGTCGCGAGGCCGTTCGCCTGGCTGCGGACGCGGTGCGTTGACGGCGAATCCGCGCAGCCCCATCTGTCGGTACTGGCAGCGGCGGTACGTGTGGCCGGCCTCCCCGCAGTGGTAGCAGAGCGGGCGGTTGTCAGGGGCGCGCCAAACGTCGGTCTTCCTCGGAGCGTAGTGCTGGCCGGCGGGTGGACGGTATGGCGTCGGTGGTGGTGGCGGCGCTGTCTGGCGGCGGAAATGCGGCGGTGCGACCTCTTGACGTGGGCGTGGAGCGGGAGCGTAGCGTCGGGCTGCAGCTGCGTAGCTCATGGCTTGCGGCTGGGGCCGTGGCGGTTCAGAGGTGCCCATCGACTGCTGGATTTCCTCTCGAACGATCTCTGCGATGGAGTCCACTTGCGGCTGCGGTGAGGGTAACAGCTTGCGCAGTTCCTCCCGCACGATCGCTCGGATCGTTTCGCGCAAGTCGTCGAGAGCATAAACGGCTGGGCTGTCTTGACTCGTTGGGCGATTGTACTGGCGGGTTCGCATTTCCAGCGTCTTCTCGATCGCTGTTGCTTCCGACAGGAATTCCTGGACGGTCGTCGGTGGGTTCCGCATCAGCCCAGCGAATAGTTCTTGCTTGACCCCTCGCACGAGCAAACGGACCTTCTTCTCCTCGGGCATGTTGGGGTGAGCGTGCCGGAGCAGCCGCGTCATTTCTTCCACGAAGATCGCCACTTTCTCATTTGGTAGTTGCACCCGTGTCTCCAGCGAAGAAGCGGTCCTTTCCTTGCGGGCGACGCTCGTGAACGTGCCCAGGAATGCGCCGCGGAAGAGATCCCAGGTCTGAAGTGCCGACTCGCGGTTCTCAAACCAGGTTCTTGCCGCGTCTTCCAAGTAGAAGTAGACGCGACGTAGCTTCTCTTCCGTGTCCCAGTGGTTGAGGCTGGCCACTCGGTCGTACGTCTCCAGCCACGTCTCCGGGTCTTCAAAAGATGATCCACGGAAAGTCGGTGGCTCCCTTGGCTGCTGCATCACGACCGTTCAGGGAGTTGGTGCAGTGGCTGCCATAGTTGTCGCAGTAGTGGTCGTGGCCTTGGACTTTCGAGTCTTATCCGGTAGGGGCCCGAACTCTGGAGGTAGCCCTTGTTGCCTGCGGCTGGTTCGCTGCTCAGCGTCGGCGTCGATGTCCTTTTCACGGAGTGGGCTTGGCTCACGGCTGGAGGGGGGCGTTCGGTACATGGACCGGGAAGCACCTCCACCAGATGTCACGTGATCGTGACGTCGACGAAGGCAACAGTCAGCGGGTCAAAGAAGAAACTGTTTATTTGGCCGAACTTGTGGCCGTGAAACGTAAAGTCAGATTACAGCTATGCACACTGGCACAGATAGCGGCGAACGGAGCGTCGGCCGTCGATACACTGAACTTCGTTGGAACGCGCCGGCTTTTATAAATCACGCGTCGAACATTCTAGCCTTATCACTAGTCGTCGCGCAAGCTCTCGAATAATCTTGGGTGTTCGCGTCTTGCGCGCAATCTTAACAAAATGATCTACTAGAATCGTGAACCTTCTCGAACACTGCAGGCACTGTTTGTTCACAGTCTTTGTGGGCGTAAACCGAATACAGTAAAAGTAAAATAAGAAACGCGCGTGACAATAGTGTAAACTTTTTGCGCGCTACAAGTAAACAAAATAAACGAAGATAGAACGATACGGAGCAACACTTCGTGCTTGTGTTGTTGCGCATCGTTCTTTCTTCGTTGATTTTGTTTACTTGTAGCGCGCAAAAAGTTTACTCTTTAACGGTATTGGGTTAGAACCATATCTCACGAACGAAATATGATACTGAAAACAACTCTCGCTCTCTGATACCAGGGGATCGCTAGAACATTATCGGCGGAATTCTAATCACGTGCCACAATGTTAGTTAATGCGTTACGTTAATGTGCTCTACTCCTACTCGCATTGTTGTTGCCCACACGCGCCTCCTCCGCGGCGCCTTGTCGCTTCATCTTCTTTCCCTTTCTCCAATTTGCCGCTAAATGGGGTTGATTTGCGAGGACCCACTCCTAAGCACAAATTTAAGAGGTAGGACATGTGCGCTCGCGTGTGTAAAAATACACATGCAGCCGGTATCCGTTACACTTATCAGCCATTTTATACCAATTGAAATGTGCATTTCGGAAAATTAAGGCAACAAGTTGAAACTTGAACCAATTTCACGTTGCATTTTATGGCGTTTGAAGGTAGATGCGTCCATGTTATTGTCAAAAGTATGTTTGTGCTCATAGAATTTTACATTGGTGCCCCTGGTTGCCTTCTCACTGCTTCTTGAGCATAAATTTGGGCGCTATTTTAGATTGTGAAGCATCTTATGGCGAAGCTTAATCCGGTGGTCGTGGTGGTGGTGTGCCGCGTGCCCACCCTTACTGCGCATGCGCAAACCCTTTAAAAAAATGCAAAATAAAAAACCTCCTCTCCCCCCTCTCTCTCCTCTAGGCATCCCTCCCCGCGGCAACCACACCCTCACTGCGCATGCGCCTCCCCTCCTCTCTCCCCTCTTACACTCCCCCCCCTCTCTCCTCTAGGCATCCCTGCCCGCGGCGTCTACACTCCCACTGCGCATGCGCGTCCCCCCTCTCTCTCTTCTCCTACGCTCCCCCCTCTCTCCTCTACGCATCCCTGCCCACGGGCGTTCCACACTCCCACTGCGCATGCGTGTCACCCCCCTCTCTCTCCTCTCCTACGCTCCCCCCCTCTCTCGCCTCGCGACGGCCGACGCAGGCAGCGTCTGCTAGCGAGTTTCTTGGTTGAAAAAACCGACTGCTCGCGCTGCACAACCGTTCACTGGCCACCCCGTATATATGGCAATGGATCTTGACCTCCAAGGTGGTGCCGGTGGGAGATTTCTCCTGTGCGTTGTTGAACAATAAAAATTCGCAGCGTGCGCGTTAACTAAAAGCGGAGTGCGGGTCTCTGTGTCCAGTCGGAGTCTTCTGTCTCTCATTGCCCATTAGCAGCGATTGGCATGTTCCAGTAGGAAACACTGCTCCATCACTGCCTGCTTTGCGCCTCCCCAGTTTTCTCTCCTGCGCAACGCTGCGATGAGCGCCAGCGTCAACGCCGCCGCCAGTGTAAGCGTTAGCGCCCGCTGCTTCACATCTACACATGGTTCCCTTTAGCGGGAGATGGTGTAATTTTTGCTTACAACGCGGTGTTTGCTTTATTTGTGATGGTGTACATCAACTAAATCGTTCATGTTTCTGCAATATCAACTTAAGGTCTTGTTTTGTGCCTTTGTGCAGACGTGGCCTTAGAGTTGAGCCGGAGAACGGGCCTGGTGTCTGCGAATGCGACTACATCGTCTGAAGCCATTCCGCGAATTGGGTGACAGTTAGCCTAACAAATGGCGTGCGCGTTGCCATAGTCACACCACTCTGACGTTATATTTGTGGTCATAAAAAGTGGTGGCTATACTACCAGCTCAAAGGTTAGCGAAGAGTGATAAAGAGCAGTGATACAACATGTCAGAACATCTTAAGCGAAGGCTTCTTTGTAAAGTTTTGTGTAAGAGTAGTATGGTCAAGAAAGCTATGCTACCACCTCAATGCTTAACAAAGATTGTTTAATAAAGAGCAGCAGCACATAATATTGGAAAGGTTGCAAAACATAGAAATGCGTTAGCATGACGAAATGAGCTCCACCAGCTTCGCTGTTTCGTCGGTGTCCACGAAGCGGAGCTGGTTGAATTTTTTTGTCAACAAATTTGCTGAAGCATGTGTCGCGAGGCCGTCAACGGTGTTGCATCCTAATGAGTTCTCTTACCTAATTGGAAATCACTAAAGCTCTTCTTGTTGTTTGCGATCACGTGTTTATTTTCATGTGTGTGTGTTCTTCAATAAATCTGAGTTGTAGCGCTGTGTGTGGGTGCTCATTTTCAATGTCCGTATTTTTTGCGCTTCCCTTAAAGGAGTACTGATACGTATTTTAAATATTTTCTCATTGTTGATCTAAATAAGAACACAGTTGTCGAGAACCCCCCAAAAGAGTATTGTAGGGCCTGGGAATGCATCGCATATATTGTTAATACCAGTAGCTTAAAAAAAAAAACACTTTCGGTTTCTATATCGAGGGGGGCGGCTTCTCCGTGACGCGCATGCCAGTGTGACGTCACGGGGAGACAGCAATTCACGACGTACCAGTAGCAGATCTGCCATCTGCTTGTGGTGCACGTAAACAACGATGAGTGAATTGTCGTCCAGTGACCCCGACAGTGATTTCAGTGATTTAGCCTGCATGCAGGACGCAGAGTTAGCGAACTCCGTGGCGTTGTGTTAACTCGTCGGAATAATGTCCGTTGTGGTGGGGCTGGCCTACTGACGCTCAGCGACGAAAAATTTTAAAGCAAAGAAAACATTTTATACGTGTTGGCTGACACCGGTGTGTGGAGAGTGTTAACACTGCATAGCAAGTAAACAGAAAATGTCCCTTTTGAACTGTCTCAAAACCGTGTCAGTACACCTTTAACTATGCTATCGTACCAACTCACTCAGCAAGACACCCTTCTGGCGTGTGAGGAAATTTATTAACCTTAAAAAGACTGTTTCGTCGCAAGGGCGAAGGAATAAATGCGATAGCAATGAATTGGAATGTTAAGAAAGCTAAAATAGACAAATACCCGTTTGTAGCACGAAGCCACAAGGAAATCCATACGGATTTCTCAGAAAGAAAAGCTTCTTAGTTGCCGAAAAATTCCTCCTGCTCCGGGGTTCAAACCCGGGACCAATGCCTTTTCGGGGCACTTGCTCTACCAACTGAGCTAACCAGGGAGCTAACAATTGGCAGCGCGAGGGGGAATGAATGAATGAATGAAAAACTTTATTACAGATAAATTCTTCCGGCGAAGGAGGAGCCCTTAGTCCAGGGCTCCTGTGGCCTCTGCCATCTTCCGAGCTCTGTCGATCAGCTTGAGCTGTTCTTCAGGCTTCGAGCAGGACAGCGCAGCCTCCCACTGCTCCGGTGTTGGTGTGTTGTTTCTTGGCACTGCCTTTGAGTGTTGGCAGGCCCATGTTACGTGATAAAGTGTTGGGTGTTCCCCGCATAGCGGGCATTTGTTGTCATATGTTGCCGGATAAATTTTGCTGAGAAGACTGAGATTGGGGTACGTATACGTCTGCAGCTATCTCCAGGCAACCGACTGCTCTCTGCTGAGGTCTTTGTGGGGAGGGGGGGGTAAATCCTCCTCAGGGCTCTTTGGTGTTCTAAAATTGCTCCATAGCGTCTAGAAACTGTGGCTGGTTCCTCGTCGTTGTGCGCCCCCCGGTTGGCGTATGCTCGGGCATTGGCGTCGGCACGCTGGGTCCCTGTCACAGTTTCATGGCCTGGTGTCCACGTAATGGAGCAGCTCGAGAAGGTGATCTTTCTTGCCTTGAGTATGTGGATGGCCGCAGTGGATATGCGGGGGAAATCCATCGGCAACTCGAAGCACATGGACGCAAGTAATGCGAATGAGTTCTGCGGAATCCCGCCAAGTGGCGGAAGGGTTAAGAAAGGGAAAATAGACGACCACCCGTTTGCAGCACGAAGCCACAAGGAAATCCATACGGATCCATACGGAAATCCACCTAGGGAATGTTATACGAAGAAAGGCTAGCAGCTCACTCATTTAGCAAACGCTGCCGCTGCAGCGAGCGAAGTGACACTCATGCATTCACTGGCTTCAACGCGAACTTTGCCATGACAGCAAGACACGTACACAACCATGAGTAATCTGCTGAACCCCCATTTAGGGAGAAGCGCGCGAGCATAAGCGAGCACTCCCTGTAAATCAGTGTAGACCAGGCCCTCCGACTTCTATATCGATGCGGCGCGACCAAAAGGTTTACTGGACAGTGTCCTTTAGATCGTGCCCTTAGGCCCTCGCAGGTGAACTTGAACAAGCTTCTCCCATGCTCAAGAACCTCCGAGATGTGTGTACCACATATCGTGTATATATGTAAAGTGTGTATATAAACATCCCGCCGCTGGCAGCTTTGCTAATATATGCGCAGTGGCTGAGTGCCTAAGCGCCTCGCGGCCGGTGAGCGAGTGGTCGCTGTTTCGAATCCCCGGTTGTGTGCATCGGACCATTTTTCTTCAGGTCTATTTTTCCATGTGAAGTACCAAAATTCCAATATCATTATGAGGCGCGGTGTAGTGGCGGGCTTCAGAAATTTTGACCACCCAGTGTTCTTTAACGTGAACTTACATTCCACTGTTTACGAGACTCTAGCATTTCACCTCCATCAAAATGCGACCTCCGCACTAGGGATGGAACCTGCGAATTTCGCGTCAGCAGCCGAGCATCGTAACCGGTACACCGCAGCAGTGGACATACGTCGAAAACCCGCCGTCAGTGTCCATAGAATTGTTATCGTAATGAAAAAAAAGTCATAGATTCGCCGCTAGGGCGAACCAATGAATGCGATAGCAAGAAATTAGTTTGTCACACGAAGAACGACAAGCAGCTCGATACTTGCAACGCGCAACCGCAGCACAAAGAAGGACGGTCGAAAAGGACGGATAGGTATACACAGGACAAGCGTGAACTAACAACTGTCGCAGTTGTTACGTGTTTGTATTTGAGCAACGCGCTGCGAGTGCCCACAATGCAGAAGCCGACGCTGTTGTTGTTGTTGCCACTGACATGGCTCATAGCCTCTGAGGGGGGATTGGCCAAGGATTGATTATATGATTATATGACTTTTCGACGCTGTTTGATACTTCTTTTTCTTTTAAACTGCGGCACGTGCAATGACCCCTCTGCGTCTCCTGCCACGCGGTGGCGTCTGACGCAAGTGTGCCCGGTGCTCTTCTTTTTTTTTCCTTGTACATCATGAGTGGTACAGAAGGGAGCCATTTTTTCGTGCACATCTCAAGGGCAGTTTTCAATTTGAAAGAAACTGTAAAAGCGTTGCGTGATAGAAAAAAAGCGGGCAGATCCCACGCACTGTGGGAATCGATGTAATGCGAAGCAGCCAGGAAGGAGCAAATCCTGTTTTACATAATTTGCATATCATGTTTGACATGTTAGGACCTGTCATTTATGTTCGTCATACTGTCACGTCGCGCAATACCAATTTTGGTGTATATCAAGCTAGCGAACTGCACGCAAGCGTACCATGAGCGTGGCATGTAAATGGCGTTGTAGACGACACGCATGCCAAGATTTTCATGTTACCACCTGCCACTTATGTTCGTTATACAGTCATGGCACTCATTACCAAATTTGGTGTATCTCAAGCTAACGAAACGGCCGCGAGCGCGCCATGAGCGTGGCATGCAAGTCATGTCGCACATGACATGTCATGATTTCCATATTACCACTTGTCATTTATGTTCGTCATACAGTCATGCCACTCAATACTAAATTTGGTGTATTTCAAGCTAACGAAACGGCCGCGAGCGCGCCATGAGCGTGGCATGCAAGTCATGTCGCACATGACATGTCATGATTTCCATATTACCACTTGTCATTTATGTTCGTCATACAGTCACGCCACACAATACCAAATTTGCTGCATATCAAGCTAACGAAACGGCCGCGAGCGCGCCATGAGCGTGGCATGCAAGTCATGACAAGTCATGATTTCCATATTACCACTTCTCATTTATGTTCGTCATACAGTCATGTCACTCAATACCAAATTTGGTGTATTTGAATCTAAAGAAACGGCCGCGAGCGCGCCATGAGCGTGACATGCTTCGCATCTAAAACACGCTCAAGCTGTTCCGAGATGTGCGTACCGCGAGTGGCAAATGGCGCATATGAATAGCTCGCCGTTATATCGCTGGCGCGAGCGTGGCGTGTGGCTGTGTTGGATAAAGCAGCAGGCTGCGGAGGGAGGGGTCACTGGTTCGAATTCCGGGTCACATGGTTTGGAATTTTTAGATGTGAAGCATCTTAGAGCGGGGTTCAATCCGGTGGTGCGCGGCGTGACCACCCTTACTGCGCATGCGCAAACCCTTTAAAAAAATAAAAAATAAAAACCTTCCTCTCCCCTCTAGGCATTCCTCCCCGCGGCGACCACAGCCTCACTGCGTATGCGCGTCCCCTCCTCTCTCCCCTCCTACGCTCCTCCCTCTCTCCTCTAGTCATCCCTCACCGCGGCGTCCACACTCCCACTGCGCATGCGCGTCCCCCCCCTCTCTTTACTCTCCTACGCTCCCCCCCCTCTCTCGCCTCGCGACGCCGACGCAGGCAGCGTCTGCTAGCGAGTTTCTTGGTTGAAAAAACCGACCGCTCGCGCTACACAACCGTTCACTGGGCACCCCGTATATATATGGCACTGGATCTTGACCTCCAAGGTGGTGCCGGTGGGAGATTTCTCCTGTGCGTTGTTGAACAATAAAAATTCGCAGCGTGCACGTTAACTAAAAGTGGACTGCGTGTCTCTGTGTCCAGTCGGAGTCTTCTGTCTCTCATTGCCCATTAGCAGCGATTGGCATGTTCCAGCAGGAAACACCGGTCCATCACTGCGTGCTTTGCGCCTCCCCAGGTTTCTCTCCTGCGCAACGCTGCGATGAGCGCCAGCGTGAACGCCGCCGCCAGTGTAAGCGTTAGCGCCCGCTGCTTCGCATCTACACATGGTTCCCTTTAGCGGGAGATGGTGTAATTTTAAATGTGAAGCATTTCTTTGCGTACTTCAAGGACTTTGAGCGTTTCTATCTACGTATCTATCTATCTATCTATCTATCTATCTATCTAGCCGCCTATGTCGGTATGCTCTGGTGATCGCCTCCTTAACTTGAGGTCGACCAAAATTAGTATGGGAGGCTAAGAGGATTTGACGAATACGACTGGCTGGTCGTGACTTGAATAACGCAAAATTCCTGTCGCGAACGTCGTCAAACTCATTTCTCCAGACACGTGTGGCTCATACCCGTATACCATGGGCTGCGGTATGCGGGTATGCGCCACAGGAGTTTGACAATTTATACTTACCCAGGAACGGCAAGGACAGACATTGGTCATTTAAATGCGTGAGCGTTGAGAAATACCGACATTGGCGGCGTTGTCACTCGTAATTTAAATGCGATAGCGTTAAGAAAAACTGACATTGGTGGCGTTGACCCGACGAATGCAAAGAATAGAAATCAGAGTCCCAGCAGGGATCGAACCCAAGCTTTCTGTGTGGCAGTCAAGTATTCTACCTCAGAGCCACTTGAGGTCTCGAAACTGCTTTGGGAAAAAGACGCATTGCAGGCGTAATTTTGGGGACACGTCAATTGTGGTTGCAGTACTGGCTACCTAATTTTAAAAACATTACATATCCACTACTATGATGAAGGAGTCATGCCAGTTTAACGTCAATTGTATACTTAAGTACCAACCACTGTAGTTGGTCTACGTAGCACTGTGTAGGGCTACCATCCTCGCAAGCTCAAGCGCTACATGTCAGCTTACGGCTTCTGGAGTTGGCAATACCCATGTATCTGTTGGCCTCGTTACACAACCGTAAACAACTGGTTATATGAAACATGTGCGACTGTTCAACATATCTCTGTGCGTGCATGAATTGTACATCTCTTTAGCGTAATTTCGTAACGTCTCACTCGAAAAAAAAATTACAACACAGCATCCTTGCATCCGCATGCTTCGCATAACATCGATTCCCATGGTACTTGGGATCTGCCTAATTTTTTTCTTTTTTGCTCTAAATGTGCGTGGCTGCACTATCATAGCTGCACGTATGCTAGCACCTACCACATCCAGCGGCCGTGCACCTACGCAGACGGAATTGTTAATACAGCGTTCCCGCTTGTGCCCATGCGTCTCAGCGCTACGGAAGAGGCCGCGCCATGTTTTCTTTATCGAGCGGCCGTGCCTATTCAGTGTCATCTTTATGCGGTAAAAGGGCGTGACTGGTGTTTCTAGAGAGCTGAGATAGCATGTTAAATAGAAGACATGGGGCGTGAGAGTTTATCATTCACGGTGTTCTGTGAGAATTAGTGCGATGTTCCAGCTTTTGCAAAACAGGGGAACATGTCACACATCCTCCCTGGGCGTCAGCGGACGCTATGTGGCATGGCAAGAAAGCATTGAATGCGATAATCAGGGTTCGAATAGCACTACCGAAGGGTGTTGATGCAGGATGCAGCTAGGAATAGTCCACCTTAGCTCGCTAGCGGTTGGAGCTTATATTTAGCGAACCCACTGTTTACGGTAACGCGTTCCTATTAAATGCTTAGCATTTGTTAGCGAACTTCGGCGACTCTGAGCGTATCTATCTGTCTATCTAGCCGCGTACGACGTTATGCTCTCCTGGCCGTACCGTTAATGGTATCTTTACCAAAACTGGTATGGCTTAACATGACTGTATGGCGAACATAAATGACTGGTAATATCATGAAAATCGTGACTAACTTGTCATGAAAACTATGATTTACACGCCATGGCAGTAGTGCTCCTGAGGCCGTTTTCTTAACTTGATATATCCAAAAGTTGGTACGATGAGACATTTCTGCATGATCAACATAAATGACAAGTGGTAATATGGAAATCATGTCATGTCATGTGCGACATGACTCTCATGCCACGCTTATGGCACGCTCACGGCCGTTTCACTAGCTTGATATTGCCACGCGCGTTTCTTATTTTCATTTTTGTTGTACTCGGTTTTCGCCCACAAAGACTGTCCGCATGCTCAGCGCAAACCGCGGCTGATTGTTCTAGAAGGTTCACAATTATTGTAGATCGTTGGGATATATTGCGCACAAGACGCGAACACTCTAGCTTATTCCAGAGCTTGCGCGACGACCAGTGATAAGGCTAGAATGTTCGACGCGTGATGTATAAAAGCCGGTGCGTTCCAGCGATGATCAGATTATCGACGGCCGACGCTCTGTTCGCCGCTCTCAGTGCCAGCGTGTATTGCTGTAGTCTGACCTTCAGTTTCCCGGCCACAAGTTCGGCCAAAATAAAGAGTTTCTTCTTTGACTCGCCGACTGTTGCCTTCGTCGACGTCACGACCACGTGACATCTGGTGGAGGTGCTGCTTCGTCCATGCTCCGGACGCCTCCGCGAGGTACTGACCCAAGCCCAACCCGCGAGGAAGACGACAGAAAGGACAACCCGGAAAGTCGGAGCAGCCGCAGGCAGAGGGGGCCTCGAGCCAGAGTACGGGCTGCTTACCGAACACACCAGGCACTCCAAGCCAGCGACCTCAACCGCAGGCACGATGACAACCCTTGCGCCGCCTACACCGATCGTGATCCGGCAGCCTAAAGAACCACCAAAATTCCTCGGATCATCAGTCGAAGATCCAGAAAGCTGGCTGGAAGCATACGACGGCGCGGCCACTTTCAACCACAGGGACAACGACGACAATCTAAGACATGCCTATTTCGCTTTGGAGGACGCCGCTCGGACCTGGTTCGAGAACCAAGAGCGAAGCCTGACCACGTGGGACATTTTTCGCACCAGGTTCCTCGCCACGTTCACAAGCGTCATCCGCAAGGAGAGGGCAGAAGCTCTGCTGGAAACAAGTGTTCAGCTGCCAAATGAAAACGTCGCGCTGTTCACGGAAGAGATGCTGAGACTGTTCCGCCACGCAGATCCCAAAATGCCCGAAGAGAAGAAGGTTCGCCTTCTGATGCGAGGAGTTAAACAGGAGCTCTTCGCGGGACTGATGTGCAACCCACCGACGAGTGTCGAGGATTTCGTCTCGGAAGCGACGACTATCGAGAAGACCCTGGACTTGCGCAACCGGCAGTACAATCGCCGTTCGACTGCAAATTTCACCGACATCTAAGGGCTCTGCTCCACCGACCTGCGCGAAACGATCCGAGCGATCGTGAGGGAGGAACTGCGGAAGCTGTTACCCTCGCCACAACCTCAAGTGGACTCGATCACCGACATCGTTCGTGATGGAGTCCAGCAAGCGTTGGGAGTTCCCGAACCACCGCAGCCACATCCGGAGGCTATGACCTACGCTGCTGCAGTCCGCCGTCCTGTTCCCACTCCGCGACAACATCAAGTCACCGCGTCGCCGCAGTTCCATCGCCAGGCGCCGCCGCTGCCGCCACCACCACCACCGACGCCCTACCGTCCTCCTGTCGGCCAGCGCTACGCGCCAAGGAAAACAGACGTCTGGCGCGCTCCTGACAACCGCCCGCTCTGCTACCATTGCGGTGAGGCCGGCCACACCCACCGCCGCTGCCAGTACCGACAGATGGGGCTGCGCGGTTTCGCCGTCAACGCGCCGTGTCCGCAGCTGTGTGAACGACCTCGCGACATCGCCGACTACATTACCGGAACACAGTGGTAACAACGGCGACCATCCCGTTCACCATCGCCCGGCCGCTACATGTCGCCGCACCGCCGCCAGTACACTTGGCCCAACCCGGGGCCGGTCTCCTAGCCCGTATTCTGAAAACTAGGGGCAGCAACCGCAGGAGGTGCGGTTGCTGTACGACGAACTAACGAAGACCCTTCGCCGACGACAACGACGCGACGAAACCTGCTGAACACGACGCGAAGCAGACAGAGCCCTGCCGACGGAATCTCGCGGACTGAGGAAAACCTGACGACGCAGCATGGAAGCAGCACAACAATTCGACGTAGCCGTGATCCCACGCCGCGACCTAACCGCAACGCAAGGCGACGGACTAGCGACCTCGACATTCTCATCGACGGCCACAGCGTCACCCACGGAGAAAGAAGTATTTGAGGAGGAGAAACTTCCACGCCGCGGCAGCGCGCGAGGGCGACGCGATAGCGTCACGCGGAGGAATGCGGCTTACGCCGAAGCTCGACAGATGACGCTTTCGGCGTGTTGCCATCTTTTACATGCGCTTCTATGGACGCGACGCATAAAAATCATGATAGCGCCTCGTACACCGAAATTCTTTTCAGATTTCTCTCCGTAACATCAATCGGTAGATGTGAGAGATAGTTTAGCTGCAGTTACTAGTTGATACTACCAGAATTAAAGACCGTACAGCGCTTGAAACGAGGCCCCTGAGCAGACGACGTCTCCCGCAGGCACGTGCCCCTCGCTCCTCGCTCGCATGTTGTGCGCGCGCATGCGTATGTGGCCTTGGGAGGGAAAGTTTCCGAGAAGCGCATAGACGTCAGACTGCCCAGGCGGCGCTGCGAAAAATGCCGCCACCAGCGCTCTCATCGCCGCCCTGGCCATAACTGGGTAGTGCAGAGAGCCGTCCGCAAGCGAATGTGCGTAGGCCACTATAAAATCCCCCTCTTTCATTCGTGTTGAGGGCTGTTTCCTGAAAATCAAGGACCTGGAAAGCTTCTTCTGTCAATCCACCCTCGCTTCAGAAAAGTAGGAAGCTCATCAAAGTGAACTGCGGCTACAATGCGAAAGATGTTTCAGTTATTTCGGCGTGCTGCACTCGCAAGCAGCAAGCGAGCATCGCATGACATCGAGTTCGAGGCACTCCGACGTGCGTTCTGTAACCCCTAATTGCGTTAAATTTGGGCATATACATAATGTCAAAGCGATGAACTACGTACACGAGCAATGTTTCTTACGATCAGTGGTACAAAGCTCGCTTTATCAGGCACAAATGGTCCCGGCGATTTTCGCCTTTGCAGTTGCATTCTCCATCCATCTCTCGCTTCCTGTGCGTTGAACTGTTTTATTACGCATCCTCGAATGTACTGTTGACGGTTGTCTTCCGTTTGTATATACCGCAAATGGTGATACGTGCGTGTCCACTTTTTCGGTGTACAACGAAAGAAAACCGTGGCCTCCGAGATAGCTCCGGCAATCGCGAAGACCACGGGCAAGAAAAACCTGACGGTGGTCACGACGTATATTTTGTGATTTACTTGTGTGACGCACGTGTTAGCATTTGCTAGTTAAAGCCGGAACTTTGAACCTTCAATGCGTACGTGCGCGATGATGTGTGATGACGACCACTTAAGATTATGGGTGGTCGCGGAGTGCGATGTTTATCGCGCGCTTCACCAGTCTGCATTATATCTGCACGGCGCGCACCGCGGTCTGAGGCTCTGCTGAGCTTCACAGTCAAGGTTACCACGGTTCTACGTCAAGGCTACTCAAAAAACTAACATGAGACGCACATTATCACACTTTCTCACGCGACCGCCTGTGGAGAACGCGAGTAACTCGTTACCTAACACGTTCGCAACGGCCCGTATCCAGAGCTCTCGCCGTTCTGCTTCGCGCGCAACAGCTATGGAAATCGGTAAAACTGAAGTCCTTTACGTCCGTGGCAATTCTTCACAACGCAACAGTAGCGCCGACTGAAGCCTTTCTGGCCTTTCTTCGTAGCGCGGAGCTGTTGCGTCTGCTCTGTTTTCGCCGTCGTTCTGGCACGCACTTGATGGCGGTTCGGTTGCGCGTCCGACTAGCGGAGTATAAATTCGTAGCTCTTTTTCTGAGTGTTCAATGCGCCAACACACCAAATATTTAGGTTATTCGTTGTTTCCAACTCGCAGTTGCACCTGGTTGCACAGCAAACGTGCAAGGGAGCCGGACTTTGCACTACCCAAAACTGCACCGACAGGTGGCGCTACGTGTCTGCAAAACTCCAGAGTCTGACGTCTATTGTAGGCTTTCTGTGTCTCGAGTGCGTTCAGTGGCTTCCGCGCGTTGCGCCGGCGGCACCGACTCCTCGGTGTTTGCGCGCGCGCTCTTCACGCCGCGACAAAGGAGAGTGTTTTCCAGATTCTGACCGGTGTTTCTTCAGGATGCGGCAGAAATGTTTTGTGCGAGGAAAGACCGAGAGCTGACGCCTCGTACACTTCTCGAAGAGCGACATAGACATGCGGTGCTATTGTGGCGAGTTTGGTGGCGAAGTTCTGGACAAACCGAAACGGCCAGTGTTGTTACCAGACGCCGTGCCTTAAATCTTTCCGCGCCGTCCCAGCTACTCGTCTGCTGTTCGAAAAAAAGAAAGAGAACGAACTGGACCTGTCGTGAAGTGCGGAAAGCGCATACGAGGATAGATACTTCGGTGGATCAAGGTACAAACATGCCCGCTGCTTGCAAGGGTGAAGAAATTGAGATTGTGTGCCCTGTAACCTCCTCTTCCCATGAGTTTACTGCATTGAACTATTAAGAAACAAGCGCTGGCGTCCGCGAAGTTGAAAGGCATAATACGGTGCTCTGTGCCTGTACTTCTTATTTTATTTGCATCTTTCTCGATTTTTTGGTCACGGACAGCGCTGATTTTTCGCTTACAACCAACGACGTCGACGCCGGCAGTTCTGCGAAACGAGATCTTCAACGCTGTCGCGTTAAAATTTGGAGCTGGCGAGGACGCACAAAAACACCCATTCTAACGTGAAGCGCGAACGGCGAATCGGTGCCGAATGGCCTTGAACCGACGAGCTTCGTCGGAGAGCGCGGTGAGAGCGGCGCGTTTCTCCTTCTCCGCTAGCGGAATCTCACGACAGAGGGCGCGTCAGTGCTGTGCCCGATTTCGTGACTTTATTAGGACGCCCGAGCGAGCGCAGTTTCTCCTCCTCAAAAATTCTTGCTCCGTGGCGTCACCGCTCTCATCGACACTGGGGCCGACTATTCCGTCGTCAGTGGACCATTCGCCGCCAAGCTGAAAAAAGTAAAGACCGCTTGGAGTGGACCCGAAATCCGGACAGCTGGAGGCCACTTGATAACGCCGATTGGAGTCTGCACGGCGAGAGTCGCCATCAATAACCGGACTTATCCAGCGAGCTTTGTAATCCTACAACACTGCCCCAGGGATGTGATACTTAGAATGGACTTCCTGAGTGATCACGGCGCCGTCATCGACCTGAAATCTGAGTCGATAACACTAACCTAGGAAAAAGCGATACTGCCCCACGCGACGCCGGGGAACCGTGCATTGAATCTGATAGAAGAGCAAGTGACCGTTCCGCCACTCTCCAGCGTCATTATTTCCGTCGGTACCGAAAAACCCGTGAACTTAAAGGCGTCATCGAGGGCAATCAGCTTCTACTCGTGAACCGTCAAATTTGCGTCGCAAGAGGTATAGCCGAGCTGCGTGACGGTAAAGCAAAGGTAGTGCTGACAAACTTCAGCCACGAATACAGGCACCTCAACATTGGTACGACGGTCGCCTACATCGACGAATGCGTGGCCGCCAGCAATTCTTTCGCCCTCTTCGATGCTGCCGAACCTGCTTCGACGAATCGAGGTCCCCAACCCGCTTTCGACGTCAACCCGAGCCTTCCGAAGGCCAAGCAAGACCAGCTAAAAGCCATACTCATGCAATGCAAGGACTGCTTCTCGGCGTCGTCAAAAATTCGACAGACCCCAATTGCGAAACATCGCATCATAACAGAAGAAAGTGCCCGACCAGTTCGACAAAGCCCGTACCGAGTTTCAACGCGCGAACGTGAGGCCGTGAAAAAACAAGTCGACGAAATGCTACGCGACGACATCATTCAGCCGTCTAAGAGTCCGTGGGCGTCACCCGTGGTTTTAGTGAAGAAGAAGGACGGAACCCTACGCTTCTGCGTCGACTATCGCCGCCTGAACAAAATCACGAAGAAGGACGTGTACCCTCTCCCACGGATAGACGACGCCCAGGATCGACTCCACAACGCGAGGTACTTCTCTTCCATGGACCTCAAGACCGCCTATTGGCAAATCGAAGTCGACGAGAGAGACCGAGAAAAGACTGCCTTCATAACACCAGATGGCCTGTTTGAGTTCAAGGTTATGCCCTTTGGTCTTTGCTCGGCACCTGCGACTTTTCAACGCGTCATGGATACAGTACTGGCTGACCTGAAGTGGCAGACTTTCCTTGTGTACTTGGACGACTTCGTTGTGTTTTCCTCAAACTTCGACGAGCACCTACAGCGCCTTGAAACGGTACTTCAAGCAATCACGAGTTCCGGACTCACCCTGAAGCCAGAAAAGTGCCGCTTCGCGTACGAGGAGCTCATGTTTTTGGGTCACGTAATCAGCAAGTCTGGAGTGCGCCCAGGCCCGCAGAAAACAGCTGCCATCGCCACTTTCGCCGTTAGTGCGCCGATTTCTCGGCTTGTGCGCCTACTACAGACGCTTCGTCAAGGACTTTTCACGTATAGCCGAGCCGCTAACCCATCTCACTAAAACCGACGTGGACTTTAAGTGGGAAACGGCACAAGTAGAAGCATTTCAAGAACTCAAACGACGCCTGGAGACGCCGCCGATACTTGCGCACTTCGACGAATACGCCGACACGGAAATCCACACCGACGCAAGCAGTGTGGGGCTCGGAGCCGTCCTAGTGCAGAGGACTGACGGACTTGAAAGGGTTATCAGTTATGCTAGCCGGTCTCTATCCAAGGCAGAAGCCAACTATTCCACAACAGAAAAGGAGTGTCTTGCCATCATCTGGGCTACGTCAAAATTTCGCCCCTACCTCTACGGCAGACCTTTCAAAGTTGTGAGCCATCACCTCGCCTTGTGTTGGCTAGCTAACTTGAAGGACCCTTCAGGTCGTCTCGCACGGTGGAGCTTAAAGGGGCCCTGCGATGCTTTTTCGTCTGCATTCTGCAGCGCTGTAATTCGTGTAGTGCCGAATACTGTGATGAACGCAAAAAGAATTATCGAAATCGGTACACGCTAACGGAAGTTATAAGCCGTCAAACTTCAAAACCCCAGCAGACGACGAGAAAAAACGTTCCCTTTCGCATTTCACTCTCCCACTGACGTCAAAGGCCGCTTCCAATCACCGCGCGCCTCTTATAGAGACGTACCGGACGACTCGCCTCGTGGTGGCCGTTGTGCAGCGCCCCTAGCGTCGTTTTGCAATTGTTTTCACATTTTCATATTTAAAAACCGAAATCCTTTTGTATCTGAGGAAGTATAGAGAGAGGTTTTATCACTTTTAGCGCACAATGGTGTGGTCTATCTGGGACCGTATGAATATTACGCGCGACTTGTCGCATCGAACCAATCAAAACGCACGGCCTATGTCGTCACTCCCACGTGGTGAAGCGTCACTTCCGATCACAAAAATAGCCGCTGTATGTCACTCCAGTTCGAAAACAGTGTGGTTTCTCCGTAGAAATAAAATTATAACAGCATTGTTCTTGGCGTTGCCACTCGCGCAACGATATCGGTGCATTCCACAGTTCTAGAAGAAGGGCGATGAAAACGACACGCTAAATTTGTGTCACAGGGCCCCTTTAAGACTTCAAGAGTTTGACATTACCGTCGTATACAAGTCCGGAAGAAACACTCCGACGCCGACTGCCTGTCTCGTGCCCCCCGTCGACCCACCGCCGCAGGACGACCAGGATGATGACTACTTTTAGATGTGAAGCATCTTATGGCGAAGCTTAATCCGGTGGTGGTGGTGGTGGTGGTGGTGGTGTGCCGCGTGGCCTCTCTTACTGCGCATGTGCAAACTCTTTAAAAAAAATAAAAATAAAAACCTCCTCTCCCCCCTCTCTCCTCTAGGCATCCCTACCCGCGGCAACCACACCCTCACTGCGCATGCGCCTCCCCCTCCTACGCTCCCCCCTCTCTCCTCTAGCATCCCTGCCAGCGGAGAGAGAGGAGGGGACGCGCATGCGCAGTGGGAGTGTGGACCTCCTCTCTCTCCTCTCCTACGCTCCCCCCCTCTCTCGCCTCGCGAGGCCGACGCAGGCAGCGTCTGCTAGCGAGTTTCTTGGTTGAAAAAACCGACTGCTCGCGCTGCACAACCGTTCACTGGCCACCCCGTATATATGGCAATGGATCTTGACCTGCAAAGTGGTGCCGGTGGGAGATTTCTCCTGTGCGTTGTTGAACAATAAAAATTCGCAGCGTGCGCGTTAACTAAAAGCGGACTGCGTGTCTCTGTGTCCAGTCGGAGTCTTCTGTCTCTCATTGCCCATTAGCAGCGATTGGCATGTTCCAGTAGGAAACACCGCTCCATCACTGCGTGCTTTGCGCCTCCCCAGTTTTCTCTCCTGCGCAACGCTGCGATGAGCGCCAGCGTCAACGCCGCCGCCAGGTTAAGCGTTAGCGCCCGCTGCTTTACATCTACACATGGTTCCCTTCAGCGGGAGATGGTGTAATTTTTTTGGGAACCACAAGTGCCGTCGACTTCGCCGATCGACAGCGAGAAGACCCGGAACTGAGGGGCCTAATGGAATACCTAGAGGGCAGGACCACCGTCGTCTCAAAAGTACTCAGGCGAAGATTGACGTCATTTTTTTTAAAAACAACGTCCTCGTAAAGAAGAACTTCTCCCGAGCCCGAGCCAGCTACCTCATCGTTGTACCTTCGGATCTGCGACCAGAAATTCTGCAGGCCCTGCACGACGACCCAAAGGCTACCCACCTCGGCTTTTCGCGCACGCTTGCAACACAAGAAAAGTACTACTGGCTGCGCCTTACCGCCGACGTCGTTCGTTACGTGAGGACATGCCGGCACTGCCAGCGACGTAAGACACCGCCGACAAGGCCAGCGGGACTTCTGCAGCCCATCGAGCCACCTCGCCGGCCGTTCCAGCAAATCGGCATGGATTTACCTGGGGCCGTTCCCGACGTCGGCTGACGGAAACAAGTGGATCGTCGTGGCTACCGACTATCTCACCCGCTACGCCGAAACAAGGGCCCTGCCCAAAGGCAGCGCCGCCGAGGTAGCTAAGTTATTCGTCGAGAGCATGGTCCTGCGTCATGGCGCCCCGGAGGTCCTCATTACCGACAAGGCACGGCATTTACAGCGGAGTTAGCTCAGGCGATCTTGAGGTACAGCCACACAAGCCACCGCCGGACCACCGCCTACCACCCACGGACCAATGGTCTCACCGAGCGTCTAAACAAGACCATCGCGGACATGCTGGCCATGTACGTCGACGTCGAGCACAAGACGTGGGATGCAATCCTCCCGTACGTGACCTTCGCCTACAACACGGCCGTGCAGGAGACGACACAGATGACGCCATACAAGTTGGTCTACGGAAGGAACCCGGCAACGACGCTCGACGCCATGCTGCCCAACGTCGCTGACGAAGAAAACCTCGACGTCACCGGCTACCTTCAGCGCGCTGAAGAAGCCCGACAGCTCGTCCGGCTGCGCATCAAGAATCAGCAGACGACTGACAGCCGCCGCTACAATCTTCGACGACGCTTCGTGGAATACCAGCCCGGAGACCGCGTCTGGGTGTGGACGCCGATACGCCGACGTGGACTCAGTGAAAAACTTCTTCGGCGTTACTTCGGGCCATACAAGGTGCTTCGACGTCTCGGTACTCTGGACTACGAGGTCGTCCTGGACGGCATTACGAACTCTCAACATCGCCGTGCGCGACCTGAAGTCGTCCATGACGTGCGCCTCAAGCCGTATTACGCGCGTTAGCGAACCTGACGACTGGACTTATTGCTTTATTATTGTACTTTCTTTCTTTATTGTTGTGATTTCTTGTTGCATGTATTTTTCCCCCGTGTTCTTTTTTAAGCATCGGGACGATGCTTTTTCAGAGGGGGGGCATTGCCACGCGCGTTTCTTATTTTCATTTTTGTTGTACTCGGTTTTCGCCCACAAAGACTGTCCGCATGCTCAGCGCACACCGCGGCTGATTGTTCTAGAAGCTTGACGATTTTTGTAGATCGTTGTGTTAAGATTGCGCGCAAGACGCGAACACTCCAGCTTATTCCAGAGCTTGCGCGACGACCAGTGATAAGGCTAGAATGTTCGACGCGTGATGTGTAAAAGCCGGTGCGTTCCAGCGATGATCAGATTATCGACGGCCGACGCTCTGTTCGCCGCTCTCAGTGCCAGCGTGTATTGCTATAGTCTGACCTTCAGTTTCCCGGCCACAAGTTCGGCCAAAATAAAGAGTTTCTTCTTTGACTCGCCGACTGTTGCCTTCGTCGACGTCACGACCACGTCACAATATACGCCAAATTTGGTATTGCGTGACGAGACTGTATGAGGCACATAAATGTCAAGTGGTCATATAGAAATCATGACTAGAGGCCGGATTTTTAGGCACTAAAAAATCGTGTTTTAGGCGCCAAAAATAGGCAGGCGAAACACAGTTTTAGGCCCCCAAAATCGTAAATATAGGCACAATAAATTTTTACAAAAACTCACATTTTCGAATAAGGACGTGCGCGACCTGGTCTACGACAGGAAAGCAAACAAATGTTATATTTTATGATTGTACAAAGGCATTAATCATTTAACATAGCCATGCAATGGTCCCTTTTCGGGCACGGTTTCCAGAACACGGTCTCTCCTTTTATTGTCCGGAATGGTAGGTTAAGTGTCCACCCTCGAATAAGCACGCTCCTGGGTCTGCTTCTTTTCGGCATGGCTGGGAAGGGCAGCACAGGATTCAATAGCCAGACCGCTAAAAGGCCAGAAGGGTCTGTTAGCCTTGTATTGGCCGGGTCTAATAGCGCAGAGTCAATTTCTCCTCTTTGTGTGAACACCATAAAGGGCCCCTTACCAGGTTTGAGCGTTTCGAGCTAGAAGTGTAATGCATGCACTGCGCTAACGATCACGTCTGCCAAGATTTGCAACGCTACGCTCCCCGGAAGGAGGTGAAATGTCAGACTGAATGCCTCGTGCCCTTTATCTCACGGGCGCGCGCACCGATGTGGGGGGAGGTGAAGTTCAACAAGGAATGGTCCTGTGTATGTCACAGTAGTACATGAAACTGCGAGAATTATTCGATGCTACATGTGTAATTTGTGCAATCTGTTGCTTGAATAGAAGAATGAAAGTTAATAGAAATATTAAAACATACAAACGGAATGTGTTTACCAAGAAGTAGTAGTTAGTTTTTTCTTCGAATCGAGAGCGATGCGAGACTTAGCTGCCTATATTTCTTTTGTGTTCGGGTTCTTGCCGTTCCCGCGTCGTGCCGGCGCCAGCCCTGACAACGCTTAGCATGTTTTTGGTGCATCGTCCCTTACAGCCGTTCCAGCTGTGCGACGCGCTGTGTCGTGGTAAGGATACAGGATCCATGCCAGCCTCTCCAAACGCATACACGAATCCATCCCACAGAAACAGGCAGTACACTATACAGCGAACACCGAAACGATACAACACCGCTTGTGCGCACGACCTGGCTTGGGCATGTCATGTGCACATAGTGTAATCTTGCATGCGCATGGCGTGTTGATGCGTCAACGTCGTGTGATCTTCCGGCCCCGAGTTTCTCTGATACCGAAGAGGGCAGGGAGGAATCGGGCTTGCGAGTGGCAAAGGTTTCAAGCTCACCTACCGGCATCATGCCTTTCGCGGCTCGTAATGAACCAATTAAAAAAGTTCTTGGGGTACAAAGCTCTTCATTGGGCACGTGAACACTTCCAGTATCTGACTAAAATTTCTCATGTGACCTGGTGAAGCGCCCTTTAAGAGTAAATTACAAACGAAACAAAAGCCATGTGCACATCTGATTTTTTTTTACCTACTTTCTATTTTCCCCTGACGGCACTCCATGGTTTCGCATTCGCTCTCCATATTCCTGCTGCTGCGCGCAGGCACCTCCTGTTTTCTGCCCCACACCACGTCCAAGTCTTCAAGGAGGTGTTTCATTTCCATGGGAACACTGGACTGGAAAACCTGGCGGTAAAAGCCGCCCTCCACGTCCTCGGCCATAGACGCCACTCTCCTCTTCTTCCCCTCCTCTTCCCGCCTTTATTTTCCTCTCCCCATTCAACTGCACACGCTGGGACGTGAGGGTTGCAGAAATAGCGCCTCTTCCTCTCCCCTGCTCCAACCGCTCGCGCCATGTCAGTGCGGTGGGGTAAGGTGGCCGGCGCTTCCCATTTCACTGCTGCTACTGGTTGCTTCCCGGATGTTTGTTGAACTAGGGAACTAGGTTGTTGCATCCCATAAAGTTCCGAAACGTCAATTTTGCCCGGTAACATGAATTACGGTCTCAAACTGTACTCGAAAGCAAAATTTGAGGCTAAATAGTGTTCATATAGGCACCAATTTTGAAAATAAGCATTTATGGGCACTTATAGACATTTAGGCACAAACCCCAAAAATAGGCATTTATAGGCACTTATAAAAACACTATAAAAGCCCTCCTTTACCCCTAATTCATGCTCATATATCAAAGGGGCGCGATAGGAACGCAAGGAAAAAAATAGGCATTTGCCTATAATCCGGTCTCTAATCATGACATATCATGTGCGACATGAATTGCATGCCACGCTCATGGCGCGCTCGCAGCCATTTCGTTAGCTTGATATACACCAAATTTGGGATTGAGTGACGTGACTGTATGACGAACATAAATGACAAGTGGTAATATGGAAATCCATGACTTGTCATGTGCGCCATGACTTGCATGCCACGCTCATGGCGCGCTCGCGGCTGTTTCGTTAGCTTGATATACACCAAATTTGGGATTGAGTGACGTGACCGTATAACGAACATAAGTGACAGGTGGTAACATGAAAATCTTGGTATGCATGTCATCTACAACGCTATTTAGATGCCACGCTCAAGGTGCGCTTGCGTCCAGTTCGCTAGCTTGATATACACCAAAATTGGTGTCGCGTGACGTGACTGTACGACGAACATAAATGACTGATCCTAACATGTAAATCATGACATGCATATTATGTACAGCAGGATTTACCACTTGCTGGCTGCTTCGCATTACATCGATTCCCACAGTGCGTGGGATCTGCCGGTTTTTTTTTTCTACTGAAGTATTTTTCTTTAGGCCTTTTTTATATATGCACATACATATACATATCTGGGGCATGACGGTGTCGACAGACGGTGACGGCGAAAATCAGCCGAGAGTGTCCATATAATTGCTATCGCAATAAAAAATGTGTCGAAGTAGCGCAGATGTTGTTCTGCGCGGAGGCGAGTACAATTTGTTTTTCAATCCTTTCTGTATTAAAAAATAATTTGATCACTCTCCTCAACCAGTGCATTTTGACGAGCGTGTGAGGTGATGTGCTTTGCGCATTGTTACTACGCCTACGAACAAGCTTTTTCAAGACATGTGTCCGTATATCCTGAAAAAAAGAAAAATGGAATATTTGCCGGCTGCCTTTACAATCGCCTTTTTCTCTTGCGGCAGACATCTTATGGTGACACGAGACAATTGCAGCCGTAATTAAAGAAATTATGTTAACTAAATTATCATTTATTGTAAACTGGTAGTTGGCTGAATAGAGAGAATTCAAATTCTTCCTGCGAAGAGCCATGTTCCTTTTTTGCTGCGGTTTGGGTATGGACGATTTATTAGTAGGCAATGCCACAGCAAGATTGGGATAGGGCGTTTTGAGACTTGTAGTATTAGCGACAGAAAGCTGGGATGGCGTTACTTCCCATACATTGTTGGCGAGGCCCGAAATGATAGAGGCCCGTGTACTGTGCGATGTCAGTGCACGTTAAAGAACACCAGATGGCCAAATTTTCCGGTGACCTCCACTACGGCGTCTCTCATAACATATCGTGGTTTTGGGACGTAAAACCTCAGATGTTATTATTATTATTATTATTATTATTATTATTATTATTATTATTATTATTATCATTATTATTATTATTATTATTATTATTATTATTATTATTATTATTATTATTATTATTATTATTATTATTATCAATATTGTAGGCGAGGTCGGCCAGTGCGGGCAGGTTTCGCTCTGATGCTGAAGTCAAAACCATCTGAACAATGGGTGATAAACGCTGAGTGAACAGTTTCACTACTAGGGTGTCTGAAAGGTGAGACTGGACTAGCTAGAAGGGCTTGCAGCTGCCTTGAAGTTGCAGTAGACGGGGATCTCCAATTTTGGCTGATGATAGGCGCATTGGCAGCCGCTTCACCTCGAAATTTGCCGCATGCTCAACGGTTGCCTTCTTCAGTGTGTGGTAGGTCCAGGGTTGCCGCTGGTGGCTACTTTGCTCCAAATTGGCTACTTTAGGACCCCGCCTGGCTAACAAAAAAAAAACAAAAACAAAAAAAAAACATGGCTGATCCCTCTGTCATAGGAATCGGTACAACACGAAAGTGAAACGTGTCTTCACAGAGTTAGTTGAGCGTTTATTAAGCATTTTTTTTTCGCCACAAGGGCAAAGGAATGAATGCTACAGCAACAAATTGTAATGTCACGCGAAGAACGGAAAGCAGCTCGAAACATGCAGTGCGCACATCAAGCAGAAAGGACGCACGAAATGAGCATACACAGGACGAGCCCGGACTAACAACTGTCACAGCTCAACACTTAAAGCGTGCTGCTCCAACACAACAAAGGACGCACGAAACGAACGCAACTGCCGCAGTTCTTACTTCTTTGTGTGTGAGTAGATTTCCTTCTATCGCAAACTCGGCCGCTGCAGTGAGCGAAGTGACGTTCGTGCTCTGTATAACTTCAGCACAAACTTGTGGGGAAGCACATGAAGTACAAACCGCCCCTACCAAAAGATAAGCGCGCGCGCACGAGCGACCACGCCCAGAAGAGGCGCGCGTGTGTCGCTATACGCGCGGAGGCACGACCTTTAAAGAGCACCCTTCGCGCTAGTTGCGCCATCTCGGTAGTGATGACGAAAACGCATCGAAATCGGCGAGCTCTGAGGACCGCCAACTGTATATGGTGTATAAAAATAGCTTGCCGTTAGTAAGCTGGTCAACGTAGGCTTTGTGGCCGAGTGGTTTAGAGGCGCGCGCTTGCGAGTGAGAGGTCGTAGGATCGACGCCCGGTGCCGGAACTTTTCTTCTAGGTTTTTCGTGCAATCTGTTAGTTTATATTTTACAACGTCATATCCGTAACGGAAATGCGTCAGTGGAGCCGTGGTGGACCCCGGCATAAAAGCTTTCGTGTTGAAATTTTTAAGCTTGGCTCCATGGCTACAGTTTCGCTACACTGAACTTCTGTTTAGGCGCATTTAGTAGCCTATTTTTTTATTATTTGCAGGTAAAAGAAAAACTAGAAAGCCTAAAGATGAGCCTCCGTTTTCAACTTTTTCTGTCACGTCAGCTAATGCGCGAGAATGTTTTGGCCCTAACAACAGGCTCATGCGCACCAAAAGCACCCCACGTTAACAATTATCAGCACCAAAACGAGGCTGGTCTGTTATTATGGTAAATCCAGTAATCAATTTCCGTCTGCGGCTTCACGGAAAAACTGCTTAAACGTTTAACGTTCCCACTGACTTCTTGATGGGGATGCTCCATAACTGCCCAGTCTCTGCGAAGAACTCTATCCTCCATAAATACATATAGACGCACTGAACTTATACTAACAAAAGACCAATACGATGTAATTGCCGCGCCAACGGGTGCACAATATCATTTATCGAAATAAATGTCAGAAAATGCAAGGTTATTGTGTCTTCCGAAACACTAACATACTGCCCTTTTTTCTCTTGAACAGCGTTGCATTACGTAACTTGTGACTTCTTATGCATAATTTTATATGCTCATGCAAGGCTAGGCAGTATCGCAATACCAGAGTATCGGGAGAGTGTCTTAGAGATACTATAGAGTATCTGTATTTCTGTATTGAGATACATTTGAAAAACGTATTTGTATCTCAGTAGTGAAATACTTTTACGATGTATCTATTATATCGCAATACTATGTTAGTCGCGAGTACGTCGTTACCAACGTTTCTAGATTATTTTCAGTTTGCAAACTAGCTTTGAGAGGCGGCCAGGTTTTGTCGCCGCGGCGAGAGGTGGCGCTGGCGTAACGTTGAAATCGGGTGCGATGCAGTACAAAGGGCGACTCTTGCCTCAGCCGCGGTTTTTGCTGCGTTGTTGGTGCTCGCGCGTTCATCACGCATGTATTGCGAGGTCTCACGCGTTCCACGAACGTGCGAGCTCTTTGCAGTGATCGTGTATACGTTTTCCTACAGATACCGCAAAATGTCAGCGCGGTTTCTCGACATGCCTAGGTGCAGCGTGCCGAGCTGTTGTTCAGAGAATGCTTCGGCCGTTGCAAATGCCGTCCCGCTACATTTATTCATGGGAGCTTTCTGTATGTTTAGAGGCATTGTAACCAAGTTTTCAGTTAAGCTGCAAAGGTACCGGGTCTGTTTGGACACTTCCTGACGCACTTTTGTACTGTGATGAAACAAGTGTCGGTTGTCCCGTTGACTATGACACCAGTGCTACAAATAATATCTGGAGTTATTACACGCCAAAACCACGATCGATATGATTATGAGGCACGCCGTTGTATTGCCTCCGGAAATTTAGGCCATCGGGTGTTTACCGTGCAGTGACATCGCACAGTACACGGTCCCCTAGCGCATCCATCGATCAAACCGGTGACCTTCACGTCAGCAGCCGAGCACCTGTTGGAAATGATCGCACGTGTTTGCAAACGAGAAAGGGACAATTTTTTGTGCAAGGAAAAACAAAGGTGTGCCACCGGTCGGCATCACAGGGAGGGTGGCGAAGTGTTGCCTACACGCACGGAATGGCCCATGTGGTAAAGCGTCCGACGCCGCCGATGGTATAATTGTGGAGGCAGTAAGGTCAGCCTTGCCGACAAAGTCGCTACCTCTGATTTTTTTTTATCCGGCCAGCCATTTGGTGAGTTCGCGAGTCTCGTGTGGAAGCCGAAGTGATGGTGTGTAGCAGACAGACTGAGAAGCTGCTGTTGCCTGAGTGTAGTTAACGGAAAAACGTTCTCAGCAAGGCAGTTCGTCTGTATAAAATACATGTATATGCTTTCTCTCAATTTACAATTGGTTGTTAGCGATTCGGGCAATATGGTTTACTTGAAAATTTCAATGTGCTAAAATGTTGTTCACAATGTTATGCTGCCCTTAACGAATGTTTTTCCAGAATATTAGCATCTCCAAAATAATATATATTCCAGTATCTGTATCTGCATCAGTATTCCGGGATACCTTTTTGGTCTTTTAGCAAATGTATCTCTAAAATATCCCGTTGCGTCAAAGACGAATGTGTCCCATTATTCATATCTTAGACTTCCAGCGCATGTATTTCAATATCTGTATTCCAGAATACTTTTATGGGTGTCTCTTCCCAGCCATGCATTATCATGTAATATTAACAGGAAGAATGTAAAATTATTTCTGGCTAAAACCGCACTGCTAACCTAACCCTCTCTAGCAGCGCATCGAAATTTTCGCAGCTTAAGCACATTTCATAGAATAGACCAGCGAGGCGTTCTCCAGAACCACTGATTTTATCACTGCACTATGGGTCATGCCTTTGGTTATCGTTCTGAGATCATTCTATTTTAAAGAACCCGAAGCTCACTAGTGTGTTGGAAGTCTGTTCATTGTTCTTTTTTACTCACTATATTGTGTTCATTTTTTTGTTTGTGTTTTATCCACTCTCCTCATTGATGCTGTTGGCCTCGCAGTAAATAAATAAACAAATAAATAAATAAATAAATAAATTCTTTTTTGCAACTCCCCTGTGCATTCAAGAGCAAGACTGAAAGAAACATGATCTTATTTCCATGTTTGTGCGCACTCAAAATCATATTTATTCTATAAAAATTCTGGTAATAATACAGTTTTTTTTTCTATTTGGCTACAGCTTTGGAGATAAGCTTAAATGGCATGGGTACTTTTGCTACTTTTAGCTTGAATTCTGGTTTATTTTGAAATCTACCCATCGGCAAACCTGGGTAGGTCGTCTGGCTCAATGGCGCGCATATGTGATGTCGCGCACTTCGAAGGCAAGGTATGGGCGAGGCCACCTTGTAAGTAGCTGTACCTTGCTTGCTGTGAAGTAACGTTAGAGACTTGGAAGCGGACATAGGCGTGCGCAGGGCTCCTCGTTGGGGAGGGGCGTGGGGGGTGCGGAACAAGTTTTATTGACGAGCCCCTTTCCCCTCCCGCTGGCGAGTCCAAAGGACAAAATGGTTCGCAATCTATGAAAAAAAAAATGAAAATGAAACAATGACGTACCTCTCACAATATCCAGCCTTTGGTCCCTAGCTTTTCTGATGTAAAAATGGGAACTAAACAGTTCTAGGAATTCCACCTCAAAGGTCTTCAGCTGCCATTAATGCGAATAACCTGCGTGGTCACAACAGAGTAAACGTATGGGGCAGACTTTGCGCCTCCCCTCCGAGGTGATTAGCGGGGGGCGGCCTACCCCCCGTGTCTCCCTCGTGCACACGCCTACGGCAACGGACCTCTACTTGCATTATCCAAAATTCTGCATGGTGAGGTCATAACAGAGGTAGTCGCAATGTGTAGTGGCTCATGAACCGTTCCGTGAACTCGGTTGAGTCGGTGCTTGGTGTATGCTCGAGGAAAACTTCTAGAACACAGCGTTTCATTGTCCGCTGTCTCGACCACAGCGGCGGAAACTGCACTGAAAGGATGCGGCTACATCGACGTGTAAGCGCCAACTGATTTTCTATCGACGCTTAAGGGTTCGCTCCGCTCGCCCAAGTGTGACGAGACCAAGATGCCGAATGAATAACACCAGCTGGTGCGCCGAAGATATACGCGCGTAGTTGCTGTCATTTGAGGGGCTTGTACACGCAGTTGTTTATCTGAAGAAGGGTGGTATGACGGTATTCATTAGCTCTCGCAGGCAGATGGCATCGGTGTGATCATGGCTGGAGGAGAGCAGCACAGCATGGACGTTTGTGGCTGGGTTGGGGGTGGGTAGTATTGCGCTGGCTCACCGACGGTGACAAGCTCTGCGGAGGTGTGAGCGGAGTGCGTCCTTGAGCGTTGGTTAATAATTTAGATAGTTCTTGTATGTTGACGGAGAAGCCTCATTTTACTAGAAGCCCTGCTAGAGTGTACAAAAAGCGAATGTTTTAAAATGTAGATGAAATGAATATAAATGACGAAAATGTTTTCGTTGATAATTTCCAGCGAAAGTTCGCAAGACCGCGGCCGTGTCGCAAATATGAACCATGTCTTCCGCGACGTAAACAGTTGCAGCTTCTGTGGACTCCACACGAATGCAAGGGCACGATTTTGCACAATGTCTATTGCCGTTAGGCCTGTGTGACAGCCTCACACGAGAATGCAGGCATATAAGAATGCGTTAGATGGTGGGCGTTCTTGTGTCCCTCTGTGAATTCGCCATGAATTCTGCTTCAGCCGTCCTCCCACCCCCCATGAGCGTCTTGTAAAACCTAAGCGCGTGTACGTAGTTCGCCAACTTCAACTGCCAACGCCAGGGTTGCCGTTGGGTGGACTTCAAAAGGAGCCAGAACTAAAGTGAAAAGGAGCCAAAGTAGCAATGTCATTTCATTCTATCGCCAAATTCGTAGCCAAATAAAAAAGAAGCGGTACTATGAGCAGCGATTTCATTATTTATTCAAATAATCCATACCATTTTCAATAATTCAGACATTGAAATAAGAGCATAATTTTTCCCTCTTACTTGGTCTTGAAGCCCACATGTGAGCCACAAATAAATGAATAAATTATAATAAATCATAATAAATTCAGTGCGCCTGCATATATTTTATGTAGGAATAAATAGACTTCTGGCTAGATAGAGTAGGATCTTACAACATTACAGCAAGCAAGTCAGTAGGAGCACTAAACATTGCAGCAGCTCTTCCTTATGCCGCAGGCCAAATTTCATTACTAGATTAGGAAAAGCAACGGCAAATACAGGCGAGAAACAGAGACAACATGAAGCGGTGCTGACAACTGTTCATTTAATGAGACAAAATCGAACTTCTATAGAGCAGACACACGTGTTCACCAGGAAACAAGAACAACATAAAACGATAAAAACAAAGGGCAAACCTCAACAGGGGTTCGAAACAGGTGCTAGGTAAATGGCTGAAGACAGCGGAAGCGCCGACGGCGTAAGCCTCACGTGGAAAGAAAAAAGAATGTCATTCTGTGTAACAGAGACTGACGGCGAACTAATAACACAGTCCCCATCCTTGAAGCATCGAATAGGCACTGCCTCTACAATCTCTCTTCCCAGGTGATCATTTTTCCTGCCGATAATCTCTGAGATAATCTGTAGGAGAGCGGCCCTTGCAGCTCCAGACAGTGAAATCTGGTTGAAGATGAAAAGCCCTATATTTATTTTCTTGGTGCTTTGTGAAGCAGTGTACTACCTAAACTGTGTCGCATCGGACTTCTAAGATCATCGGGACTCTGTGGACTCAAGAATCGCACTGGTGGGTGGATTATTTTCAAATTTATAAGTGACTTTCGTGCCGACCACACCGGGTGTGCAGCTAGACGCCGCCGTTAGGCCCGGCCGCGCCGCTGACCGCGGCGCACAGGCATCGCGTCTCTGACAGAAAAGAACTTGTTCTCGCCACATTACGAGATGGCATGTCAAGTAGCGAAGACCCCAGTGTACGCTGAGGAGAACAAAATGGATTCCGGGTGGATTACGGTGACTAGAAGACGATCGGAAGTGAAGAAAGCCGGCGGAGCTATTGGCGCCAAAACGCCGGCGTCTAGGACCAACGCTGAAGAGCCTACGCCCAGCCGTCGCGGCTTCGGGGATGTCAAGAAAAACATTATAAGGGGCAGCAAGATGCCACCGCTGCCACGAGAAGAAACTAAGGTCGTCGTGAGGCCGAGAGGCGGTCTCTGTATCAGCAAGGTTGGCCCGTCTCACTGCATCCTCACTGCATCCAGGCAATGCAAGCACCGATATCAGACGCCCTACGTCGTCAGACGCAGGCGAGGCCTGAGGGCCCGCACCACTCGGGATAGGTCCCCATCTTTCGATGTGGACGCCTTCATCGAGCACAACGGCTGCCATCAACAGGACCAGCCCGGATTATCGGCACTTGGAGGCCTATCCAAATCGCGAGGGAGATACAAAACCAGAGGCGGCAGAGCGAGCCGCTCTACCTCCAGGACGCGTCAAGGATCCCGTTCAAGATCCGGAGCCCGCTCCATGTCCAGGTCGCGGTCTGGATCCAAGGGCGGCACCGGACCACGTTCCAGCTCCCAGGCCCGTTCCAAGTCCAGTTCCAGGCCTGACCAGGGAAGGACTGACGCAGCCGGCACAGGCCCGCACCCCTCGCCCCAGGGCAGATTCCGGGCACGCCAACGATGACCAGGGCAGCAGAAAGTCAAACCTTACGTGGGCCGACAGGGTTCGTAGCAATGACGGCGAGCAACCTATGCAATGCGACCCGCCCCCAGAGCATGCTAGGGATGCGGAGGTATCGCGATTGAGGGAAAGGAAAACGCAGAGCTTAAGGATACGGTTAGCAAGATGACCAACGAAATGGCAGAGATTAAACGAATGCTAAGCGCGATGCAAAGCACTACTGAACGCGAAACACCCGAAACGCCGGTGCCGGCGCCTGTTGGAGATGGCCCTATGGCAACCAAACGCAGGGCGGTAGTGAGTAAGCTTAAGAACACGGAATCTCAGGTAGAGGATATTAAACAAACGCTGATTAGAATTACGGAGAACATTCAGATGGTGGCAGGGAGTGTAGCTAGCCTCACGGAGAGCGTTAGGCAGATGCCGGCTGCACTGAGTGACCCAGTCGAGGGGCTGAGGGCTATGAACGAGCGCATCGTCGCGCTCGAAAATCACGTCAAACTGCATAAATCCGGGCCACCAGGAGCGCCGGCAGGACAACGTGAAAATGGCCATGCCAGCAAGCGTCGAATAGAACCAGGGGTCCATCAGGCAGAGGGACCTATTCTTCAAGCCACACTGACCTCCCAGGGCGGAGATGAAAGCAGAATCTCTAATGGCCAAGGCTAAAGGCAATATCTGCATTTGGCAGTGGAACTGCAGGGGGTACGCTGGTAAAAGAGCACTTCTGCAGCAGTACTTTAGAACAATAACGGACAAACCTCAAATTATAGCGCTTCAAGAGAGTTTAGCCTCTGCAGCGTCCCTCGCTGGCTATCGGGCAGTCCCTGGCCAGTCAGGAGGACGAGGTGTCTGCACACTTATAAGTAAAAAGCTAACACACCTCGCCCACGACCTGAAGCTGGCGAGCTGCAAGGTCGAACATGTAATGGTGGAGATCCTGCTTGACACATTGCGGCGCAATCAACGCAGAAACAGTGTCTTTCTGTTAAACGTTTACAGTAACCCCAAGCACAGGCGCCAGCAGTTCAAGACTCTGTTCGAGAAGGCAGTGGAATAAGCTGGTCCTCGCCCCCCTCGTCGTAGTCGGTGACTTCAATGCCCCATACGGCTTATGGGGATACGTGTATGAGACGAGAAAGGGGCGGGACCTCTCGCAGGACGCCAACGAACTGGACCTAATCTTAATCACCGATAAGGCTTTCCCTACGCGGATAGGCAATTCGACAACCAGAGACACGAGTCCAGACCTCGCTTTCATCAAGAATGTTCAAAAGACTACATGGACTAACACCGCTATGGACTTTGGCAGCGACCACTACGTCCTGCAAACCTGTATAATGGTGGAATCGTAGCAGAGTCCGAGAGTTCATGGTGGTTGACTGGGATCTTTTTCGCAACATCCGTAGTACAAGGCCCAGTGCTCCCGACAACTTCGAGGAATGGTGCGAGGGCATCCGCAAAGATACCGCCGCTGCCACCAAGAAGGTAAAAACAACAGATTTAAATATGGAGAAGATGGACAGCAGGCTTGCCCACCTGCTGGAAGCCAAGGAAGCTCTATTCCGTCAATGGAAGGTGCAGAGGCACAACCGTAGGCTGCGGCAAAAAATGTCGAAGTTGAACAAGGAAATCGAAGAACATTGCGATACGTTGTGCAAACAGCAGTGGGACGAGCTCTGTGAGTCCGTCGACGGGCAAATTAGAAACGGCAAGTCCTGGCACCTTCTGAAGCACCTATTGGACGAGCACAGCACTAAGGCCAACCAAAGACACACCCTAGCCCGTGCCCTACATGAGGCTACCAAAGAACATGCGGTAGATGAACTCGTCACCCGGTTAGTATCTAAGTACCTACCGGTTGAACTAGAGGGCGAAGACAGGCGTGTTCCCGGACTATGTCGGCCCCCCCCTCTACCAGAACTAGACGAGGACTTTTCAGAGATCGAAATCAGGCGAGTGATTCAAATGTTCAACCGCAAGTCGGCTCCAGGGCCAGACGGGATCACGAACAGAGCCCTCCGAAACCTCGACGACGCATCCATAGAACGTCTAACTACTTTCATTAACGAAGCATGGGAAACGGGTAAGGTTCCTGAACAATGGAAGCTTGCCGACACCGTACTGATCCCCAAGCCAGGAAAGTCGCCTAGCGTCGAGAACCTTCGCCCCATCTCCCTCACGTCCTGCGTGGGTAAGGTGGCAGAGCACGCGATTCTCAACAGACTTTAACGACTACCTGGAGGGAAATGACATTTATACGCATAATATGATTGGTTTTCGTGCAGGCCTGTCAACGCAGGATGCAATGATGCTCATTAAGCACCAAGTCATTGATGGTTACACCAGAGATACAAAGGCTCTTCTTAGCCTAGACCTAGAGAAGGCCTTTGACAACATCAACCGCGCATTCATCCTGGAGACGGTGGCGAACCTCGAGCTTGGGCCCCGGCTATACAACTACATCAGGTCATTCCTGTCTGGCAGAAAAAGCGAGGCTGCGCATCGGGAACTTCTTTTCTGAAGACGTATCGCTCGGACATCGAGGCACACCTCAGGGAATCTGTGATTTCTCCGGTGCTGTTCAATCTCTGCATGATTGGACTGTCCAAAAGAGTGGCTAGCGTGGACAGCATCAAGCATACCATCTATGCCGACATCACGATCTGGTGCGTCGGGGGCAGCGAAGGCCGGGTGCAGGATGTCATTCAAGAAGCAGTCGTCGAGGTGGAATCGTACCTGCGCCCGACGAGACTCAGATGCTCACCCGCCAAGTCGGAGCTCCTGCTCAACAGAAAGGAACGGGGCGGCCGACCCAAGGGATGGAAACCTGTCGAAGAAAGTGATATACACATTTACACCAGCGACGGGGAGGAAATCCCGAGGGTAGACAGCATCAGGATCCTCGGCATGTTTATTGAAGCGAAGGGAGGCAACGGCACTACTCTGAGGAAGATCGTCACCAAGAATTATCATGATAACGCTTTTCGACTCGTCAAAAGGATTTCCGGGAGACACAGAGGCCTCAAGGAGGACAGTTTGTTAAGGCTCATTAATGCGTTTGTGCTCTGCCACTTTACCTACACCGTTGCCATGCACAACTGGCTTAGGTCGGAGTGGGACAAGCCTCGATGTTATTATCAGGAAGATCGTCAAGAAAGCATTGGGGCTTCCCGTACGCACACACACCGAGAAGTCGCCCTCGCCCGACGAGGGCGACTGCTCTACTGAAGCAACTGGGAAAGGGTGGCACAAATGCCAGTTTCGTCGACGCTGCAGCATATCGAGACGGCAAGAAGTTCACAGTGGTGGCTCGTGGACCAGACCGGCTCGACTACGAACTGCGCCACGGTACGCACAACGAACCCGCAGGTGGCCGAACAAGAGGTCATCGCACTCGCTCTGCTAAATGGTCGGTGTGAAGAGGTGGACAGCGACTCAAAAGCTGCAGTCAGAGCCTTCCAAAAGGGCCGCATATCAACACAGGCCGCCAGGATCTTGAACAGCTCCACCAGCGATAGGATTGTCCCTCACACCATATATTGGTTTCCCGCGCATATCGGCTCAGTAAAGCGCGTTGCCCCGAACCCGAACGAGTCGGCCCGCGCTGCTTTCGACATGGGCGAAGGCTCCAGCGCCGACGACGCGGGACATAAAGACACTCCAACCACACACAATGAGATTACCAAGTCTTACTACATGGCGAGGCGGGCTTTCCCGATTCCACATTCAAAACTCAATAGAGCAGAGGCAGTCTCGTTGCGCTTACTTCAAACCAATTCGTACCCGTCGTTAGCATACCTAAATGAAATTTATCCACACAAATTACCCGACGCCGCCTGTACCGCTTGCGGGCAGAACGCTACATTATCACACATGCTTTGGGAGTGCGGGTCGCTCGGCCCGAATTACACCAAGACCGAGTGGGATGCGCTTCTGCGCAGCCCAAACCTTGAGGACCAAATCCTGGCCGTCCAGTGCGCCCGCGACAGGGGCGTTAGGCTAGACCTGCCGATCCCCACGTGGGAGTAGCCGGGTGGCGCGGGGCAACCTCAGCGTCTGCACTGGACTTTTAATAAGGTTGTTCTCACTCCCTCTCACGTGAACACGCGCTGCGCATCAGAATTACAAACTTACTCGCCGCACCAGCATAGATGGCGGGCAGCGTGCTAGCCACTGGTTTTCCACGTGCACGCAACAGCCACTCTGTATTTGTAAGCGCTTCGCGCTTTGCCTTGGGGCGCCTCGATGCGTCAACCTGCTTTTGGGGGGGGGGGATAACACACGTGCGCACTGACCGACAAAACAGAAAACATTCGCAATGATGTATTTTATCTGCAAATAATGCTAAAACTGGCTACTTAGTGCGCCAGGATTAAATTTCAAAAGTAGCCAAAAAGTAGTCATGGAACCGATTTGAAATTTTTGTCGCTATATGGGTTCGAAAAGTAGCCAATTTGGCGCAAAGTAGCCCTCAACGGCAATCCTGGCCAACACAACAGAGCAGCTATATACAGCAAAAGGTGCACAGGTAAGTCTGTTTTCTGAACCAGAGAAGACACCTACCGTGTGCGTCTGTTGAGTTGAATCGCTGATCTCTTTCAGTCCCGACTCAGTGCTGTCAATTCGACAGAGAGGCAAATGTTTCTCACTTGCTCAGAGAAGGACCAACTACCTAATCTCGTTTCATCCTCTTTTATAGTTGTAGCTAACAAAAACTATTTTAGCTGTTCTTGCGGTTGTGTCTGGCATATAGAGTAAAAAATAGTTCGTTTACGAGTCTCAAACAAACTGGTGGCTTTCAGCAATGCAATCATTCGGAAGAAAGCAAGTACGTATAAAGATTTTTTTATTAACATTTTCAGTCATCTACTTTTAGAGCATAATATTTTTTTAAAGAGAATCTCATGTTAGCCATGCAGAGACTCTGCAAGCAGCCTGGCTACACTGCTATAAACTTTGGCGAGGCAGAAGAGGCAGGTTAAACAGAAGTTGGATCCAGTAATATACGCTGTCTTCAATGAACTTGTTACGAAGTTCATATATAGTTTCTGTGTGGTGAATGCGATGGCCCATGATTCCTGTGGAGGCAAGTGGGAGCATCCTCATCAAATTTCGCTGAGAAAGTAAGTAACGTTGCTTTTGTTTGAACTTTGAGTTTACTTTGAAACACAATTGCTAAAAACTGTAGTTTGCCTCTTTATTACCTTATATAGCTTTTACACTGCTTTGTTAGCAGTTTTTTGCTATTATCGTAACGTGTTTCATCAGCTTGATTTTAATCAGGAAGGAGGAGCCCCGTGTGACAAGACATTTTCTGGCCGTAAGGTGTCGGAGATTTGACAACAAAAATTATGAGTTCATCAGTATGTTCCTATTGTTCTATTTTTTCCAATATCATGTCAATTCAAGAACCTTTCCATCTACATGGCTTCCAAGGTGAATCATTTCCAAAATACTCGATAGATTTAAGAGATAGTATTGTACAATCGTGAACAGTGTGAGAGAAGACATGCGAGCGCGTGGTTAATAGCCACTAAGACCAATTCAGCCGCAACTCGAATGACAACGCAAAAAAAAGGTCTAAAGGTCCCTTAAACATTCGCTGAAGACAACTAGAAAGCGAAAGCCATCTTTTTTTAAATGCGAATGCATTTCTTAGTCGGGCTATGTCAGGCGGCGTTGTCCGGCGTTGTCCGCGGGGAGGAGGATAGGTTGAGGAGGTGTCCGCGCGCCGGCAGGTGTTTTCTCTCCGCTCTCACTCTCTCTCCCATAGCAACAGCTGCGGGCGCGCGCGCTTATCCTCGCCCCTAGAAAAGTGGAGAGGAGGAGTGCGCTCTGGCGCGTGAGGGCGCTCGCATCGCGGGAGCTCAGGCGGAGCTACCGCGATAAAAAAAAAAAAAAAAGCAGGCGCTGCGCCGTGCTCCCGACCGGGCTGCCGAAATTAGGCGCCTTTTCCTTCTTCGAACCACAACCACCATATATAAATGGAGTGAAGCGCGCGCGAAATGCATTCGCATTTCCTCACGATTCCCTTCGGGGAGGTGGGGGGCATTTTTTTTCCTTCTCAGCTGATGTATCATCCTTCCCCGCCACCATTCGAAAGCTTTCCGCATCTAATGTGGTTTTGCACTGCCTCAACGATCGGAGCAACCTCACCTGGTTTTACATTGCCTCTGTGATCGGACCACTTTGGACCAGGCGACGATGTCATGTGATGAGGAGAACCAGGATGGCGCCGTGCAGGTCGGACGCGTTTCGATCGGCTCCCGTGTTTTCTTATTTTCTTGGTGCTCTGTGAGGCAGTGTACTACCGAAACTGTATCGCATCGGACTTCTAAGGTCATCGGGACTGTGTGGACTCAAGAATCGCACTGGTGGGTGGATTATTTTCAACTTTATAAGTGACTTTCGTGCCGACCACGCCGGGTGTGCAGCTAGACGCCGCCGTTAGGCCCGGCCGCGCCGCTGTCCGCGGCGCACAGGCATCGCGTCTGTGACAGAAAAGAACTTTTTCTCGCCACAATACGAGATGGCATCTCAAGTAACGAAGACCCCAGTGGACGCTGAGGAGAACAACATGGATTCCGGGTGGATTACGGTGACTAGAAGACGATCGGAAGTGAAGAAAGCCGGCGGCGCTATTGGTGCCAAAACGCCGGCGTCTAAGACCAACGCTGGAGAGCCAACGCCCGGCCGTCGCGGCTTCGGGGATGTCAAGAAAAACATTATAAGGGGCAGCAAGATGCCACCGCTGCCACGAGAAGAAACTAAGGTCGTCGTGAGGCCGAGAGGCGGTCTCTGTATCAGCAAGGTTGGCCCGTCTGTCGTGGCAGAGGCCATATGGGGGGGGCGGCAGGGCTAGGTCTGGACGAGAGAAATGCGGACACGATGTGCCCTAATCCACTGCAAAATATCATGGTCGTCAGTACTCCGAGCCAAGAGAACGTCAGGCGCTACGTTAATGTTGAAGCTATTACGGTGGCCGGTCAGGACCACGAAGTCAGTGCATATGTGGCTGCTCCACATGCCACCTGCAAGGGAGTCATCCGCGGGATCCCGCTTAGCGACGGTCCAGAAGCCATCGACCGTAAGATTGTTAACGCAAGAAATCCGCTGGCCCTCGGAGCGAAGAGAATCAAGAGTACTGGTGTGATCATAGTGGTGTTCGACGGGTACAAGGTTCCCAATTATGTTTCCTACGGCGGCACCCTAATCAAGTGCACTTTATACAGGAAGCAAGTCGACGTCTGCTATGCCTGCGGCCGACTCGGACACCGCTCTGACGTCTGCCCGACGCCCGACGCTTCAGTCTGCAGGGCTTGCAGACAAGCTATCCAGCAAGAAGAGGATCACGTTTGTGAACCGATCTGTAGTTTGTGTGGCGACAAACACCTCACTGCATCCAGGGAATGCAAGCACCGATATCAGACACCCTACGTCGTCAGGCGCAGGCGAGGCCTGAGGGCCCGCGCCACTCGGGAGAGGTCCCCATCTTTCGATGTGCACGCCTTCATCGAGCACAACGGCTGTCATCAACAGGACCAGCCCGGATTATCGGCACTTGGAGGCCGATCCCAATCGCGAGGGAGATCCAAAACCAGAGGCGGCAGAGCGAGCCGCTCTACCTCCAGGACGCGTCAAGGGTCCCGTTCAAGATCCGGAGCCCGCTCCATGTCCAGGTCGCGGTCTGGATCCAAGGGCGGCACCGGACCACGTTCCAGCTCCCAGGCCCGTTCCAAGTCCAGTTCCAGGCCTGACCAGGGAAGGACTGAAGCAACCGGCACAGGCCCGCACCCCTCGCCCAGGGCAGACTACGGGGACGCCAACGAGGACCAGGGCAGCAGAAAGTCAAACCTTACGTGGGCCGACAGGGTTCGTAGCAATGACGGCGAGCTACCTATGCAATGCGACCCGCCCCCAGAGCATGCTAGGGATGCGGAGATATCGCGATTGAGAAAGGAAAACGCAGAGCTTAAGGATACGGTTAGCAAGATGACCAACGAAATGGCAGAGATTAAACGAATGCTAAGCGCGATGCAAAGCACTACTGAACGCGAAACACCCGAAACGCCGGTGCCGGCGCCTGTTGGAGATGGCCCTATGGCAACCAAACGCAGGGCGGTAGTGAGTAAGCTTAAGAACACGGAATCTCAGGTAGAGGATATTAAACAAACGCTGATTACAATTACGGAGAACATTCAGATGGTGGCAGGGAGTGTAGCTAGCCTCACGGAGAGCGTTAGGCAGATGCAGGCTGCACTGAGCGACCCAGTCGAGGGGCTGAGGGCCATGAACGAGCGCATCGTCGCGCTCGAAAATCACATCAAACTGCATAAATCCGGGCCACCAGGAGCGCCGGCAGGCAACGTGAAAATGGCCATGCCAGCAACCGTCGATAGAACAGGGGTCCATCAGGCAGAGGGACCTATTCTTCAAGCCACACTGACCTCCCAGGGCGGAGATGAAAGCAGAATCTTTAATGGCCAACGCTAAAGGCAATATCTGCATTTGGCAGTGGAACTGCAGGGGGTACGCTGGTAAAAGAGCACTTCTGCAGCAGTACTTTAGAACAATAACGGACAAACCTCAAATTATAGCGCTGCAAGAGACTTTAGCCTCTGCAGCGTCCCTCGCTGGCTATCGGGCAGTCCCTGGCCAGTCAGGAGGACGAGGTGTCTGCACACTTATAAGTAAAAAGCTAACACACCTCGCCCACGACCTGAAGCTGGCGAGCTGCAAGGTCGAACATGTAATGGTGAAGATCCTGCTTGACACACCGCGGCGCAATCAACGCAGAAACAGTGTCTTTGTGTTAAACGTTTACAGTAACCCCAAGCACAGGCGGCAGCAGTTCAAGACGCTGCTCGAGAAGGCAGTGGAATTAGCTGGTCCTCGCCCCCCTCGTCGTAGTCGGTGACTTCAATGCTCCACACGGCTTATGGGGATACGTGTATCAGACGAGAAAGGGCCAGGACCTCTGGCAGGACGCCAACGAACTGGACCTAACCTTAATCACCGATAAGGCTTTCCCTACGCGGATAGGCAATTCGGCAACCAGAGACACGACGCCAGACCTCGCTTTCATCAAGAATGTTCAAAAGACTACATGGACTAACACCGCTATGGACTTTGGCAGCGACCACTACGTCCTGCAAACCTGTATAATGGTGGATCGTAGCAGAGTCCGAGAGTTCATGGTGGTTGACTGGGATCTTTTTCGCAACATCCGTAGTACAAGGCCCAGTGCTCCCGACAACTTCGAGGAATGGTGCGAGGGCATCCGCAAAGATACCGCCGCTGCCACCAAGAAGGTAAAAACAGATTTAAATATGGAGAAGATGGACAGCAGGCTTGCCCACCTGCTGGAAGCCAAGGAAGCTCTATTCCGTCAATGGAAGGTGCAGAGGCACAACCGTAGGCTGCGGCAAAAAATTTCAAAGTTGAACAAGGAAATCGAAGAACATTGCTGTACGTTGTGCAAACAGCAGTGGGACGAGCTCTGTGAGTCCGTCGACGGGCAAATTAGAAACGGCAAGTACCTGGCACCTTCTGAAGCACCTCTTGGACGAGCACAGCACTAAGGCCAACCAGAGACACACCCTAGCCCGTGCCCTACATGAGGCCACCAAAGAACATGCGGTAGAAGAACTCGTCGCCCGGTTAGTATCCAAGTACCTACCGGTTGAACTAGAGGGCGAAGACAGCGTGTTTCCGGACTATCTCGGCCGCCCTCTACCAGAACTAGACGAAGACTTTTCAGAGATCGAAATTAGGCGAGTGCTTCAAATGCTCAACCGCAAGTCGGCTCCAGGGCCCGACGGGATCACGAACAGAGCCCTCCGAAACCTCGACGACGCATCCATAGAACGTCTAACTACTTTCATTAACGAAGCATGGAAAACGGGTAAGGTCCCTGAAGAATGGAAGCTAGCCGACACCGTACTGATCCCCAAGCCAGGAAAGTCGCCTAGCGTCGAGAACCTTCGCCCCATCTCCCTCACGTCCTGCGTGGGTAAGGTGGCAGAGCACGCGATTCTCAACAGACTTAACGACTACCTGGAGGGAAATGACATTTATACGCATAATATGATTGGATTTTCGTGCCGGCCTGTCAACGCAGGATGCAATGATGCTCATTAAGCACCAATGTCATTGATGGTTACTCCAGAGATACAAAGGCTCTTCTGAGCCTAGACCTGGAGAAGGCCTTTGACAACATCAAACACGCATTCATCCTGGAGACGGTGGCGAACCTCGAGCTTGGGCCCAGGCTATACAACTACATCAGGTCCTTCCTGTCTGGCAGAAAAGCGAGGCTGCGCATCGGGAACTTCTTTTCTGAAGACGTATCGCTCGGACATCGAGGCACGCCTCAGGTATCTGTGATTTCTCCAGTGCTGTTCAGTCTCTGCATGATTGGACTGTCCAAAAGACTGGCTAGCGTCGGACGGCATCAAGCATACCATCTACGCCGACGACATCACGATTTGGTGCGTCGGGGGGCAGCGAAGGCCGGGTGCAGGATGTCATTCAAGAAGCAGTCGTCGAGGTGGAATCGTACCTGCGCCCGACGGGACTCAGATGCTCACCCGCCAAGTCGGAGCTCCTGCTCTACAGAAAGGAACGAGGCGGCCGACCCAAGGGATGGAAACCTGTCGAAGAAAGTGACATACACATTTACACCAGCGACGGGGAGGAAATCCCGAGGGTAGACAGCATCAGGATCCTCGGCATGTTTATTGAAGCGAAAAGGGCGGCAACGGCACTGCTCTGAGGAAGATCGTCACCAAAACTGATAACGCTTTTCGACTCGTCAAAAGGATTTCCGGGAGACACAGAGGCCTCAAGGAGGACAATTTGTTAAGGCTCATCAATGCGTTTGTGCTCTGCCACTTTACCTACACCGTTGCCATGCACAACTGGCTTAGGTCGGAGTGGGACAAGCTCGATGTTATTATCAGGAAGATCGTCAAGAAAGCATTGGGGCTTCCCGTACGCACACACACCGAGAACCTACTCGCGCTCGGTGTGCACAATTCTGCTGCCGAGATAGCGGAAGCGCAGCAACGATCGCAGATGGCTAGATTGTCCACCACGACGGCCGGTCGGCGCATACTTGACGACCTGGGTTTCAACCCTATGCAGGTGGAAACTAATAGCGTGCGTATATCGAAGTACGTACAGGAAAACGTCACTGTTGCCCCAATCCCCCGCAACACTCACCCTGTACACAACCAGGGACGTCGTCGGGCGAGGGCGACGGCTCTATTGAAGCAACTGGGAAAGGGTGGCACAAATGCCAGTTTCGTCGACGCTGCAGCATATCGAGACGGCAAGAAGTTCGCAGTGGCGGTCGTGGACCAGACCGGCTCGACTACGAACTGCGCCACGGTACGCACAACGAACCCGCAGGTGGCCGAACAAGTGGCCATCGCACTCGCTCTGCTAAATGGTCAGTGTGAAGAGGTATACAGCGACTCAAAAGCCGCAGTCAGAGCCTTCCAAAAGGGCCCATATCGACACAGGCCGCCAGGATATTGAACAGCTCCACCAGCGATAGGATTGTTCCTCACACCATATATTGGTTTCCCGCGCATATCGGCTCAGTAAAGGGCGTTGCCCTGAACCCGAACGAGTCGGCCCACACAGCAGCGCGCGCGCTCACCGACCGCGCTGCTGTCGACATGGGCGAAGGCTCCAGCGCCGACGACGCGGGACATAAAGACACTCCAACCACACACAATGAGATTACGAAGTATTACTACATGGCGAGGCGGGCTTTCCCGATTCCACATTCAAAACTCAATAGAGCACAGGCAGTCTCGTTGCGCTTACTTCAAAACAATTCGTACCCGTCGTTAGCATACCTAAATGAAATTTATCCACACCGATTCCCCGACGCCGCCTGTGCCGCTTGCGGGCAGAACGCTACATTAGCGCACATGCTTTGGGAGTGCGGGTCGCTCGGCCCGACTTACACCAAGACCGAGTGGGATGCGCTTCTGCGCAGCCCGAACCTTCAGGACCAAATCCTGGCCGTCCAGTGCGCCCGCGACAGGGCCGTTAGGCTAGACCTGCCGGTCCCCACGTGGGAGTAGCCGGGTGGCGCGGGGCAACCTCAGCGTCTGCACTGGACCTTTAATAAAGTTGTACTCACTCACTCACTCATGTGATGAGGTCATAATGTGGCGCCACGTCATGTGACGTCATAAGGACGCCACAAATATTGGCGGTCTGTGACGAAGTTTTATGGTGAAGTTTTATGAAGTTTTATGGTGACATCATCACGTGATGAAGATTTTTTGCATTACTCGTCCTGGAAGCCGCAGGACGCTGAAGCCGCCACCGCGCGACACCGACACCGACGGTCAAAATTCAACCTTGATGAGGCATTTAAGGCTTTCGCCTTAAAATAAGGGGGGGAATCGTAACGCCTTTCCGCGAACTGTTGTCACTCGCACCACGCGTAAAATAGGTGACACTAATACTGCAGCTTGATATTGTGGTGCCTTTAGTAGCACTCACGCGCAGAAAAGAGAATTACTGTTTTTTTAAATAATGTTTTCGTGTATCTTCATTATGGGCGCTACGCGCGAACACACAAACGAATGAGAAAGCGGTATTTTTCGCGGAGCAATACACAGCACGCTGATGCGCTGTGCATGACACACCCGCCCTACACTCGCAAGCGTCCCGTCATACGTAGTCAGCTGTGGTTCATTTTTTTTAATGAGCAACATCCAGGTGGGCGTGCCCTTTAAAGGGGCCCTGCAACACTTTTCGAGCATGGTCAGAAAACGCTGCCGATCGGTAGTCGAGGCTCCCGAAAACACGCAAGCCAAATATTATAGCGCAGCACGTGGCCAGGAATTTAGAATAAATTCTCAAAGTTAGCTAAAAATCGCGTTGTCTTCTCTCGACAAATGATGTTACATATTCAAAAATCGCTGCTTCGCAGGCCTAAGTATCGCCATTGGCTGATTTGAGCGTGGCGTGCTTGGGAGTTACTGGGGCCGCCGCGCGAGGCCGCGACCTGTCCGCGAGTGCACGTGCGATCGCACTGAAAAGCCGCGTGTTCAAACAAAAATAAAGAAAAAGTGCTCAAGGTCAAGAGGCGCCCGTGACGTGTTTTCTTCAGCCGTGCCAGCCCTTCCTGCTTATCTTCCAGCGCTTTCGTCTGGACGAGAGAAGAGAAAAAGCAGTTGCAGCGTGCGACTAATCTTCGGTAACTCCGCTCGTACTAGGCGGATTTTAAAAATTTTTACGGCAGTCAGTTTGTGAGGCAATAAGCTCCTTTAATGAATCCATTCCATGCCTACTTGGGAAAGTGTTGCAGCGCCCCTTTAACGGGGCCGGGGCACCCTGTCACCTTTATTTCCGAGAGCGGGGCCACCGCGAATCACTCCACTTCGGGTTTGAGACTATTTGACTCCGCGGCTAAAATAGTAGTCCCGCTTATGATCTCGGCAATCTTCTCCGAAGGCGGGTCACAGGTCGTCCGACTAATGACGTCAGGCAAGAGTGTGTGCCCATTGGTGCAGGCTTGTGTGCATGAGCCTTTGAGGAGGAAACGCCGCGGACTTCTAAAGTTGTATCCGACAAAAGGTGCACAGTAACCTAGATGGTCAGACTCAGTCAGGAGCCTGAGACTAAAGCACGCCAAAACTTCATGTCGGTATGGCACTCAAAACAGAGGCAATTTGAACACGTATCGTAGTTGCAAAAATTGGAGGACTCTTAAGCTTCGTCTTTTAGAGTTTAACGCCATAGCGATATCTCGTTCCTAGTGCGTACTTCAATCTCTTAGTGAATACTATGTAATGGGTAGCATGCTTTAAGCCACGAGCATTTATGAGCGGGAAATGTTTTCGAACTTGCTATGCACCCATTACGTGGTCTTAAGGGAATACGCGCATTAAGGTGGGTGCCTTTTGTAATGGGTGGCCGGCTTTCAACCACAATGTCATTATGATATTCACATGTTTTGACGCCCGATGGCAATGTACGCTTGTACCAGGCACTATTACTGCGATATTTGTGACGCCTGTATACAGGACACGTGTGTTTGTAAAGCATGAAAGTTATTTTCACTGCATTTCCAAGCAGAGGAAGTTATTTTCAACGTAATTCCAAGTAGAAGCGTCGCTGTGTGGTAGAACCCCGGCTTGACACGCAGACGACCTGGGTTCGATCCTCACTCGGACCCGGAAATTCTTATTATTTCTTTAATTTGCATCTTTCTCGACTTTTCGGTCACGGACAAGATCATGATTTTTCGCTCACAACCAACGACGCCGACGCCGGAATTTCTGCGAAACAAGCTCTTTAACGCTATCGCGTTAATACAGAGTAAGAATTCAAATACTCAACCTAACCATCATGGATGTAGGACTTCACCGTACCGTCATGTACATGTCAATGCTTTTCTATGACGCAGTGTACAGTACTTACGGATTCAAAGGATAGATGAATTTTTTTAAGTATAATAACTGGTATGCGCAACCGCTCGAGATAATGACATCACGTCCCGACGGCACTATATATATATAAGATAATTTTGGCTCTGATCTACGCGTTCGTTTCAAAATTATGCAGATATGACCCGAACTGAAGACTGTGGAAACGAAAGTAAGGGCGTTACTTAGCCCTAGACTGTCCTGTTTCAATCCGTGAGCACTGTACGTTTCTTGACACTTGTTTCGGGTGAACATTTCAAGAAAAGTGACCTTCAGAAGTGTATCAGTGATGTCGCATGTTTAGTTTGTTACAGTTTATGAGAAATGTTATAATAGTCCTTATTTCTTTTGAAGCAACACACTATTTGTAGCTTATGAGAAGGCAAATAGACAAAGATAGTTTAAGCCAGATCTTATGAACATGATGCAAATTGAGACATGCGGATATATTTTCTTGCTGCAAGCAGTGTAAACTGAAAAAGAGAGACAGAAATAGAAACCGTACCTGTATACCTCGGTGGGGAACTTGAGAAATTGAGGAAGCGTAATACGTCCACCAAAATACAAAATGCAAAGATAGAGCAACCATTTTTAATTAATTCACTATTTAATCCGCCTTGACGCCGTTCATTATTGAGCTGCCTTTCTTATACCGAGGACTAAGTGTTCTTGATTCCAATATTCTGTTCCTCACAATTCAATCACATTCTGTACAGCTTCATTGTTATTGCGTGGATAAAATTGATTTCCGCAGCTTGGGAATTACACAAACTGTTGAGGAGCCGTGTAGCCATTATACCATGCTAACCATGGCATTTATCATTACGTGACAAGTGTGAAGGCAGCAAGTATACACTAATGAAGTGTGAAATTTTTTTTAGATCGATAAAACTAAAACGAAGAAAATAACGGCAATATTTGGCGATTATAGGACCGATTAGGGAATGCACTGGAAGCATACGGAGCCCTCTGTAGGGTTTGAAAATGGAGACGGTAATGGGGTCAAACACTGTGTTGCTGAAATTTTATGAAGCTTCCATTGAATCGTCCCGCGAAGAGCGATTAGGAATAGTCACTATACATATACAACCGTGGGCATAAATCTTAATGGGGACGAGGGAGAACATAAAAGGAGCACACGCTTTCAATTGATGTTTATTTTAGGCAGCATATATAAAAAAGTATAGTTCCTTTCAATAGGCATGCACCAGCGTAGTCAAGACTACCGAGGGAGTTCACTGAATTCAGCCGCTCTAATATTTCAAGTTGCGGTTTGCAAGCACGACACAGTTATTCGCTTCTGCGCGCACCTTCTTCATGACGAATAGAACGGGGCTCCAGAAGCCGAGTTCTCTGCTTTTTCATAGACGCCTCATCGAAATGTACAACTTACACAGGCAGCCGTCGCAGCGTGCAAGCATATGAGCCGATCTCTTATTGCTTCCAGCTGAAGTGTTCGCGAATCCTGTGTTAATGCATCTGTCTCTACGCCTGATATACGTCGTGGCGGCGCATGACAGATGAAATATACGATACGCATACTGCAAGAATCAAAGACCTAGTGCGCGTCTAACAAGCAGTCACGTTTCACCTCCTCTTTATACGCCTAACTAGTTGACTCTGCAATACGTTACACTACGACTTAGCTTCCAACTTTATTCTTGTACCCTGGTTCGCCAACAAGCTTCCATTTTCTCTGTTTTACTTCGAGTTCAGATGTTGCACTAATGTCAAAAGGTACTGAAACTTTCTTCTTCCAAACGGCAGCAAGATTTATTCAAGAAAGGTTCGCACCTAACACAAGTATTCAGTGTCTCTCTTAACTTTATTTGAATAAATAAGAAGTAAGCGCCAGGACTCTGAGCACATGGGGTGAGAATAGCCAACACATGTACTTCTAGAACCTTCATACAGGTTCGTAGAGTACAAATAAGCATTCCTGGATTATTCGTGCGTAAAGACGCTTGGTTTCCGAAGCCTCAAGAAAATAGCGGGAGGAGGTCCAAGTGCATTCCGGTATGAGGTAAAATCGTGTTTTTTTTTATAAGATTTAGATATATTTCATTAAGTTTTGGAAACTACTCGTAGTCCGCTGCATTGAGGAGTGTGTTGCGAAGAATCTACCGAACACAGTACACGTCTTAAGAGTACTCTTCTTAAGAAACTGCTTTTTCTCAAAAGAGACGAGCGTTTGTTCTTACTAAAGAAAAAAAATGCCAGATATATTGTGCGTACTATGAAGGTATGCACAAATAAACTTAGAATTTTCTAGCGCCAGGTTATCGAATGTTTTTTTGTGTTGTCGTTGGTGAATTATTTCTACTAAAAACAGAAGATCGAAAACAAAAAAATTCGGCAGATTCCACGTACCTTGGCAATCGATGTTATGCGAAGCATGCGGAGGGAAGGTGACTGTGTTGTAATGTTTTATTGAGCGAAACGTTACGAAATTACGCTAAAGATATGTACAAATGTTGTACGCACAGACATATGTTCCACAGTCGCATATGTTTTGCATAACAAGTTTACAGTTGCGTAGCGATGCCAACAGCAACATGGGCAGTAGCAACACCAGAAGCGGTAAACTGATATGTAGCGCTTGTGCTCGCCAGGATGGTAGCCCTGGACACTGCAACATATATCAACTTCAGTGGATGGCGCTTTACTATAATTGATGTTAACCCGGTGTGACGGCTGTATCATCGGAGTACATATGTAATGTTTATAAAATTGGATAGCCAGCACTGCAACGACAATTGACGTTTCACGAACATTAGGGTCTATTCGAAAAGCAGTTCCGAGACCTGGCGTGGCTCTGTGGTAGAATGCTTGATTGCCACGCAGAATGCTTGGGTTCGATTCCTGTTGGGACCCTGACATTTATTATTTGCATTCGTCCGGTCAACGCTGCTAATGACGTCAGCTTTTTAACGCTCTGGCGTTAAAGTACCTATGTTTGTCTCGCCGTTCCTGGGTAGTCTAAACTGTCAATCACCTGTGGCACATACCCGTATACCTGTGGCACATACCCGCCCTGTGGTATGTGCCACAGGGTTTGCCCGAAAGAGTTTGACGACGTACGCGACGGGATTGTCATTATTCATGTCACGACCAGCGAGTCATATTCGTCAAACCATCTTATTCTCACATACTAATTTTGGTCTACCCCAAGTTAAAGGGGTAATCACGAGATCACCCAGAAGTAGGCGGCTAGATAGATAGATAGATAGATAGATAGATACGCAGATAGAAACGCTAAAGGTGCCTGCAGTACGCAAAGAAATGCTTCGCATTTAAAACAGCTGGTTCAGCAAGCGCTGTACAAAGACTAAGTTGTGCCATACGATCATAGGTCGGCATAAAAAGCGGAGCTCACTCAGACTCACTCAAGAAATATATTCTGCGCTTCGGGCTCACTCGAACTCACTCTCACCGAAACTTTCCTCAACGAGGCTCACTCGGACTCAAACTCACAGAAACAGTTCTCAGACGGACTCAAACTCGGACTCATGGTCCGCAATAACTATGGGTGAGTCTGCGTCGGCTCGGGAGTGCGTTAGCATATAATGAGGGTTTTCTCTCCTTTTTTTTTCAATGGTTATTAACGCCTAATATCTCATATATTCGGTCCTATACGTGGCACCTTTTGATCTCGTACCTCGAAATACGAGTTTTCAGTGAATGCAATTCAGTAAGAACATTTTTATGAAAGTCGTGACTCACGAGGTATTTTCCCAAAAACGTCCCACGAAAGAGTTTGCGGCGGGAGTATAGGCACCCCCCCCTCCCCTACCTGAAATATGTTGAAATATGTTTGAGTTGACGCGAGCATAAACGTGAGCTGACATAAGGCTGACAGTAAAGCTTAAATGAATAGGTAGGACCATAGGTAGACAAAACAAAAAGCCGGCAGATCCCACGCACTGTGGGAATCGATGTAATGCGAAGCAGCCAGGAAGGAGCAAATTATGCTTTACATAATTTGCATGTCATGTTTTACATGTTACGACCGGTCACTTGTGGTCGTCATACAGTCACGTCGCGATATACCAATTTTGGTGTATGTCAAGCTAGCGAACTGGACGGAAGTGCACCATGAGCGTGGCATCTAAATGGCATTGTAGATGACATGCATGCCAAGATTTTCATGTTACCACCTGCCACTTATGTTCGTTATATAGTCATGTAACTCAATACCAAATTTGGTGTATCTCAAGCTAACGAAACGGCCGCGAGCACGCCATGAGCGTGGCATGCAAGTCATGTCGCACATGACAAGTCATGATTTCCTTCCATATTACCACTTGTCATTTATGTTCTTCATACAGTCATGTCACTCAATACCAAATTTGGTGTATCTCAATCTAACGAAACGGCCGCGAGCACTACATGAGCGTGGCATGCAAGTCATGTCGCACATGACAAGTCATGATTTCCATATTACCACTTGTCATTTATGTTCATCATACAGTCATATCACTCAATACCAAATTTGGTGTATATCAAGCTAACGAAACGGCCGCGAGCGCGCCATGAGCGTGGAATGCAAGTCATGTCGCTCATGACATGCCATGATTTCCATATTACGACTAGTCATTTATGTTCGTCATACAGTCATCTCACTCAATACCAAATTTGGTGTATCTCAAGCTAACGAAACGGCCGCGAGCATGCCATGAGCGTGGCATGCAAGTCATGTCGCACATGACAAGTCATGATTTCCATATTTTACCACTTGTCATTTATGTTCGTCATACAGTCATGTCACTCAATACCAAATTTGATGTATCTCAAGCTAATGAAACGGCCGCGAGCACGCCATGAGCGTGGCATGCAAGTCATGTCGCTCATGACAAGTCATGATTTCCATATTACCACTTGTCATTTATGTTCGTCATACAGTCATGTCACTCAATACCAAATTTGGTGTATATCAAGCTAACGAAACGGCCGCGAGCGCGCTATGAGCGTGGAATGCAAGTCATGTCACTCATGACATGTCATGATTTCCATATTACCACTCATTTATGTTCGTCATACAGTCATGTCACTCAATACCAAATTTGGTGTATATCAAGCTAACGAAACTGCCGCGAGCGCGCTATGAGCGTGGAATGCAAGTGATGCCGCTCATGAAGTCATGATTTTCATATTACCACCTTGTCATTTATGTTCGTCATACAGTCATGTCACTGAATCCCAAATTTGGTGTATATCAAGCTAACCAAACGGCCGCGAGCGCGCCATGAGCGTGGCATGTAAATCATACTTTTCATGACAAGTTAGTCATGATTTTCATGATATGACCAGCCATTTATGTTCGTCATACAGTCATGTTATGCCATACCAAATTTGGTACAAGTCCCATTAACGATACGGCCAGGAGAGCAGAAAGTCGTAGGCGGCTAGATAGATAGATAGATAGATAGATAGATAGATAGATAGATAGATAGATAGATAGATAGACAGATAGATAGATAGATAGATAGATAGATAGATAGATAGATAGATAGATAGATAGATAGATAGATAGATAGATAGATAGATAGATAGATAGATAGATAGATAGATAGATACGCTCAAAGTCGCCGAAGTTCCCTAAGAAATGCTTCGCATTTAAAAAGTGGAGCTCACTAACACTCACTTAAAAAACCTATTTCGAACATTGAGCTAGATCGGACTCAGACAAGCCAAATTTTTCCTTAGCCGGGCTCACTCAGACTGTGAGTCATGGTTCGATCTCTGTCTGAGGGAGTCTGACTCACGACAGTGTGTAACTACCTATGCATACAAGAATACATCGCTCAATCTGGCCATAGTTGTGGCATGCTGATGTCTTGTCCGCCGCTCGAAAACCATCTCGACTGCGTACGCATATGCTAAGGATGCGAACTTTGAATGCGTGCGACAAGTAGCGCTGTGGATCTTGAATTTCCTGCAATATAAGAAGTGTATATGAAATGCATGAATCATCTGGTGAAAATAACGTCAGATGTAGAGCCAAATAGTCACTGACCATGGGACCCCAGAACATAACTTCGCTGTTAGAAATAAGTCTGCTCACAAGCCTACACACTGGGAAATGGGTAAGTAAGAACATGTTGTGATCGATTGCGCAACACTAACAAAAATAGAAGAAAGAGCAGACAAGAAAAGCGAATACTCGCGAGAGAAATTTGTTTAAAAAGACAGACATATATATATGACTAGAAAAAGAGAAAGCGAGCTGCGCATCACCAGACAAGAGCATGGGCAATCTAACAGAGCTTGACTACCCTATCTACAAACACTGCGCATACTAATAAAGATATCGCCACATGTTCTCAGGGTGCAGAACGCGTTACTGATATGTAACTCGCGACGCTCAAAAATGTGTCGCAGTTTTCCTTAGTTCTGCGCTACCAATTCATCATAAAATGAACATGGCGCCAATAAAGTACCTGCCAACGGTGGGCACGGTGGCAGGTCCTCTTGTGGCAGCATGTTCAAGCACATATTTTTTGCACGTGCAGGTTCTCCTGTCTGGTGTGACAGCAAGACACAGCGCACACCAAGAAGTGCCAGACTTTGTCATCGCAGGTCGTAATTAGACTGCTACCTTCATACACGCGTCACCCTTTCATGGATGAATGGTGAGCAACGATGCTTCCATCGCCGTTAACGTTACCTCAAGCGAATATAGGACACATCCCATTGCCAGATTCCTTCAATGGGGACGCTGGCTGGTTCTCCTATGGAGTCATGTTGAAGCCACTTCCTTTCTACTTGCAGGTGAGTAACAAAGTATCATTTGTTAAAACCAGTTCTTCTAATTTCTTCCTGATGGCACGTACATGTACTTTTTATGCACTGTATTCTTCAAGTCAAGAGGTGTTTTTGCCCGTATACTGATGCTATGCGGGCACATTGATTCTAATTCAAGGCCTTCCATTTTGGTATTATTGACGCAGTTGACTGAAGGTCGGAGCAAAAAAGGCTTGATGATGTCGAGATAAAACTTAAAAAATAATCAGGAATCTTTGGTATTTAACAAAAACCAGCAGATAATGAAGCCAAGGAAGGTACAGGGGACATTAATAGTACTCTTTTCATAAGCGTATCGTATTAATTATGATATAGATGTGAAGAAATAAAATGGTGGAAAAGTCAACTTGCCACCGGCAGGGGACCAAATCTGCGACCTTCGGGTACGAAAGTCACAGGATATAGTCTTTATGCCCTTTTCAATTCTTGAAATTCATTGCGGGAATAAAAGCACGGCTTCGTCGGTAGAGGTTATGACGAACAAACAGGTTAAAGGCAGCTTCACACTACAGTGGTGCCAAGCCTGATGGAAGTGCGGAGCAGGGCAGCCTTCTTGGTTTCTCTTTTTACTGTCTTTTATTCTGTCTATTTCTATTTTCTTCCCATTTTTTCCTTTCTCTCTCTTTCTATGTTTCGCTTGCTTCCTTTTTTTCCCCCAATTTTTATACGTGCTTTCGCCTGCGTTACACCAAGCGACCACAGCATATGGCATCATACGACAGCCGGGCCCCTAAAGTGCTCCGCACTTGATATCATCCTCAACACGTTCAGAGTACAAGAAGAAGAAGTCTTCTCCTTGGTGTGAGCGTGCGCTCAATGCGCTACAGATGGATATTCTATACGCAGTTTTGCCAGCGTAAAGGCAAGCTACATGAGACGACGGCCGCATACGACAGCCTGGGCCCCTTAAGTGCTCCGCTCTTAAAACGAATTCTGGTGGGTCCCGTCATGACAAAGACGGCAAACCATTGGTCCATGAGGGCAACGGAATTGATTCGAAGAGATGGGAACCGACGCAGAGGACGACAAACAGTTACATGGAGCGACGAAATAAAAAAAAAGTGTTAAGACATAAAATGGAATCATCTTGCGCGGTATAGCGTGAGTTGGAGATCATTGTGAGAAGCCTTCGTACTGCAGTTGTCATAAGATAGCCTGACGATGATGGTGATGCCATTATATTAGGCGCACATGTATGTTTTCCTCTTAGCAGACCTTTGCTTTCCCGATAAGGAAGGGGAAGGACCCCTTCGAAAAAATACGGCTCAAGAGTGCTACGAGATTTTAGGCTTCGCAGAAAGAAAAAAATGGAGGTAGACGACACTCGCCTGGACAGCAATATCTAGGATGAGGACAAAGAAAACAAATGCCATATAGCAGCAGACAAAGTTATCTGTCGGCGCACCAAGAGTATAAGGGGTAACAGTACAACAGTACAATAAGAATTGAAGTACGGGTTTAATATTGACACAAAAACAAAATTAAAGCTTCAGGGTTAGGTTTTCCAATACCATAGTTTATTCCCACAAAGCACATGTGTCCTTGCATGGCTGTGCGCGCGGGCAGTGTGAAGTGGCCAGCTAAGGGACCCTTCAGCTCTCAAAAAGTTTAATTTGGTCAGAAATTATAGCTTTACCTTTTCGCAGAGAACGCGTAAAAGAGGACTAGGCAAATGTTGTCCTTAAAACAGTGACGATTAACCTCCTCTTTCAGGGTATTTTTTACAAGCAAGATTGTGTGCATTGTTTAACCGTGTACATCCTGGCATGTGCATTGCATTCACCTTTGCCTGCTTGCCCGTGTGCTCTGCCTCTGTGACAATAAAGTTATGCGGCATCCCCCGCTCCTCACGATCAGACTCACTGAAGGGGGTAGTAGATAGAATGGCGATAATACGAGACAGAACACTAATAGATAAAACAAGTCTGTCTCCTTTGATCTTTCGACACCAAGCACGTCTGTAAAAACCATTATCGGAACCGGATATAACCCCGCAGAACAGCGTGCTGACAGTCCGTGATAGCTTCTTTTCTCAATATTAAGATGCGTGGGAAAGGCACATCGACGGTGTGAGCATTTTCAATCTGGGGGGTGGCTGGAGTATGCACACGGGCTGACTTGTACAACAAGATCCCCAAAATGGCTTCACGTTTCACGGTCTGGCGCTCCCATTCGCGATGCGTTTCTTTTTCTAATTTGGCATATGCAATTGTAAAGTAGGCCCACTCAGTTTACTCCGGATCGTGCCAGGTAATCAATTTAGAAAATCAAGAGAACATGCATGCCATATTTTTGGACGACTGCATGTCTCACCAACTGCTTAGGTTAAAATCTATAGTTTTGCAAACTAGGTAGTCACCAGCCGCAGAGAAAGAAGGTTACAAAGCCACAAGCAGCCGATGGGGAAAAGTGAGCACGTTGTAGTCCTTACAAGTGGATAATGAAACACCTGAGTCGGTATTATAGCACGAAAACCCTGTAAAACAAACGAGTGCGCAGAAGAAGCAAGCCAACCACACTAACGCCTGAGTTTTCCTAAGATGAATCTATATCGACTAGCTCAAGTTTCTGTGATGATAAAGCCCTAATTTCGGGTGTGAACTTGCCCAGTAGTCAGCCTCACACGCAACACAAACAGGGAGCTTTTACCTAAGTCGTTCTCAGTTTATCTATTCATTTGCTTGCACTCTCTAGCGCCATTCCTTGGCATGTGTGTTCATATTCATCTACACGTTTATGTTGCCTTAGACCAGTCACCTTCATATTTCTTATTTTTGTATTCACCTTGTTCTCCGAAACCAACATTTCCTGCTAAAAGAAGGTACGCGTGCAGACAAGTACATTAAAGAAGAAATCAGAACAACACAAAAGCCGTTTGTGCTGCTTGTGTACTTTCTTTTATAATGAATATGTACCAACTAAGTCGAAGCAATATTTCTTACATTTCTTTATTCGAGCACCTCCTTTCATGTTCCCTTCTCTTGAGGTGTCCGCACTATGAGCAGGGGCGGATCCAGCCAGTCATATTAGGCGTGGCAGCCGCTTGAAGTAAAACCGGGTAGGGGGGGGAGGGGGGGGGGGTTGACTTTCTTGTTTTAAGTAGTTACTATCATCACAAGAACCCCATCACAGCATAAATACTGTTAATTTGTGCTCACCGTGGTTTACACTCATTTGTCGTAAGCTCTGATGTGAGGTGATGTGATGTGACGACAAGCACTGAAGGAAGGGGGGTGGTGGTGCTGACACAAAGGTGGCTTTGGCTGACACCACAGGCTTAGGGGGGGGAGGGGGGGGGGGGAGCGAGCGATCGCTCCTACCACCCGTCGCCCTTTGGAACCGCCACTGACTATGAGGCACACACTTTAGTCGGTGTATATTTATGTTCTATTTTTCTGCTTTATGGTAACTCCACCTCTATCCTTCTTTCCATCTGCTAGAATTCATGAGAACGACGCGTTCACAATAATTTCGAGGAGCGTTTCCATCCGAGACTCGCGACATACGGCGAGTTCTCCCTCGGACGCTCTGTAGCGCGCGCGTCTCCCGTTTGAAATTGCCAGCTGGGAATTTCAAACGCGAGGCGCTCGCTGGGCACCAACCGTACTCGGGTTTTGAGTTACCGACAAACATTCTGCTCTCCGGCACTTCAGCCTTCTACGCGACGTAGGACATCCGTCACGCGCTCGCCATATCGCTCTCCCCCGCCACTTTCTTGGGAGTCAATCGGCGCTGCGATAAGTAATCTGCGCTCGTCGGCAGCGTGCGTTCGGGCTGAATTTCCTCCCTCCATTCGACTACCGACCGACCGTCATGTGAGTGCATCAGCTTCTTTACTCCTTAGATCGTCTCGAGCGAGAAGATACTTCACATTTGAACAATTTAACTCAAAGTAATACCTAAACACTCAAACGCCAACAGCGGCGAGAAGGTATGCGGTGCTGTCGAGGAAAGAGTATAAACGAAATCATTATTCTTGTTACTTCTAGGAAATAGCGTGCGTAGTGGAAAAACACAGACACCTCGGTTTACAGGATTTTTAGTAGTCACGGATATGTAAACAGAGAACAGAAGCCCGGGTTTCTCTTATTATTACTCTATAACTAAAACCTTTTTGGCGAACATGGTCGTTTTGTATTTCCAGCTTGAAGTAATACTTGGGATTGCGTTGCTTCATTCCGTTGTCCGTTAATTCCTGAAATTGTAATGAAGGTGTCATGCTGAATGCCAGCGTGCATGTGAGGATACGTTTAACACGACCTGACCGGGAAAAAAATGCATAAAACGAAAATTGAATGCACTCATTCTACCGCCGTAAAACCGCTGGTGACGGGCAGCATTTGCTCTCGCCCCTAAGTTGGAGGTGCGTGAAGGCATCTCCTGAGCTAATTCACCATAGGACTTCCCTGTTTTGTACTTTTCTAGTGCTCAGCTTTCAGTGGAGTTAGTATGACTATAATTCCTGGTGGTACAGTTCTGCTGTGTTTTATGCCAGTTTTATTTTGAAACGTTTTTGCAAGTGCTGCTTTTCTTTGTTTTTTTTTTAGTGGTATTGCTCATACTATTTTTCTTGATTTTTCGAGTACATGGCCAAATGCTGCTGAGAAAATACACGGATTTTCTAGCAAGACACAGGAAAGCCATTGCGGAGGGTGCATTTTCTATATTTTAATATAAAAGCTCATTTCCCTCTTTTTTAAAATGCAGCACTGTAATACAACTAATCAATCAGGTTTAATTCTTTTTGCGATCATCGACTACTCCTCTTCGCAATATCGCTAAAGAATCATCAAACAGCCCGAGCGCATAAACGAGTCTGGGGCCAAGTCCACATAGCATTTAGATCGTAAGCGGCCTTTTATTGCGACAGCAATAATATAGACAATCACGGCAGGTTCTTGCCGTTGACGTCGGCATCATGTTGAAAGACACCTTCCAATTATAATTTATAGCGCATATCATGACTTCTTACTTCTCGCTTTAAATATTCAGTCGTACGGCTGCCCCATTGTGGAACACGCTCTCTACCTTAGAATTAGTGGTAAAATAGGAAATTGTGAGTGAAGATAGCATCTGTTTAACTTAGAGAAGGAAGCTGAGAGGCCAGTTTGCAGCAGACCATTGTGATGCTGTAGATTTAAACCTCTTACTATGTTGAATATCGCACATTTGGTGGACCATAATATCCAGCCGCAAAGCAGGACCACACAATAAATTGGAACATCTTTCGATTTTTTAACGTTTGCTTCAAATATATATATATATATATATATATATATATATATATATATATATATATATATATATGGGTCATTCCATATCAAGTGCACCTCGTCAATTTCCGACCATCAACGATCATGTTGAAAAAAATTTCTGCAGGTATATGTGCATGCCAGAACTAGTTATTGAGCCGTTATATTTCGCAAAAAAATGTATTGTTGCCTGGAGGGCGCTTCGAACTTTGGGCACCCAAGTGAAACTGTGTCGCGCTAAATAATTTGTATAATATTACTGGTCTGAGCAATCACTACGAAACAATTGTTTCCTTAATCTTAAAGGACCCCTCACCAGCCTCTCAAGATACAAAAAAACAAGCGCATTATTCTCTCCTGGCGTTCCTCGTCTTTCTTGCACACTATCGGGACGCAGACAGTGATTCCCGTGACGTATATAGTATACATGCTCTCGATTGGTCCCTATACGCGAAATCTCACATCTGAATTGTCTCCTGCACTGCTTTGCCATGCAGCCGCCCATCCGTTCTTTCCTTGTCTCGCATCACTATCGTGCGCGATCAACTGCGCAAGCTGCGATAATAGCGTGTAGCCGAGCAGCGCGAAATCCCTGATAGGCTTGAGCTATTAGGGCTGCCATTGTTCACGTGCTTTTAAGGAATAAGTGGTGAGGAGGATACATCGTCTGTGCGAAGGGTAGCGAAGGTGAGGTGGAAACAAACTCCATCGTCTTTGAACGCGGGGTGGTGAGGGGCCCTTTAAGGCTCTGATCTTTCATGACTATGATTGTTCATTCATTTTTGTGTTAACTTTATTTTTGGCCGTGGCGAAATATTGTAATATGTTGCATGTTTAGCGTATTTTATAAAAAGCACAAATTTTTTTCGCGAATAATATATTTACATTATGGGTTTTATGAGTTTTTATAATAAATGATGAAAATACTTCAGTAACGTACGAAGCAAAACCGTTGCCACAATATTGTGACAAAGTTGGAAAAAAAGAGCATTTTGACTCGTATTGCCGCCTTCATTTTTTTCGGTATAGCGGTCCAAATAAAAATGTGACTTATATAATGTTGCATAGTATGCATTGTTGGTAAGACATACGGAAAGTTTTTCAAAAGATTAGTTTTTGTTTGAAGGGAGAAAAAAAATTTCCAGCTGAACAACCACAAGGTAGTAGGAAGTTTGCCTTTGCCTCGCCTTCACTGCATAGCACGTCAGCGCAAGATTGCAGCGGGGGCTTTTCGGCAGCGAATAATGCAAGTCATACAACAGCTTGTCACTTGTTTTGGTAATACGGCGCTGTAGAGTGTCAAAAAGGGCAATAGTGCTAATTTTATGGAACGGTATCTTCCCCCTTGGACCATCAAAGGACAGGTTATATTCAACCGGCAGCATTATAATGTAGTTGATGGCCTGTAATACAGTATTGGGGCGTTGTGTTTGGATTTCTGATAATTAATACACATGGTCTTAATGATATTTAACGACATAATTATAGTACAGTTTGCCTAGGCTGTTTTTATGATCTTTCAGGTATAGACCTATGCGTCATCGCTTACCACTGGTTTGCATGATAAAATGCTGTATCCTAGGTGTACACGTTCGAGATGATTCGATATCGTGCTTATAAATGACACTTAATTCGTCATTTCCGGTTAAGATTTAAAATTTTCATCCACCTTTTTCTTAATGGTCCTGGAATGCTCAAAATGTTAAAAGCCCGTCACCATTATCGGACGGGCTTTTAATTAAATTATTTTCGGCACGTTCGGACAATTAAGAAACACGGGGATGAAAATGTTCAAATTCCTCCGGAAATGGCGACTGAAGTGTCATTTATGGGCACGACATCGAATCATCTCTAACGCGTACACTTAGGTTACACCATTTCATCATGCAAACCAGTGGTAAGCGATCACGCATCGGCCCATATCTGAAACATTACAATTATCAGAAGCCAAACATAATGCCCTCATACTTTGTGGTGAAACAGCGCAAACGACGGGACGAAGAATATACAGGACACAGCGCTGCGTACCGTCGTTCTTCGTCCCGTCATTTGCGCTGTTTCGCCACAATGTTCATGAACCGACTGGCCTACCTAAGAACCGTTGAGCCCCAATAATGTCTTGCATGCCATCGACTACATTATAATTCTGAACCTTGGGACTATGAAGCGGTTGTATAGAACCTGCCGTTTAATGGTCCAAGGGGCAAGATACCGTTCCATAATTTTAGCAATATAGCCCTTTTTGACGTTCTATACAACAGTATTACTAAAACAAGTGACAAGCAGTTGTACGACATGCATTATTCGCTGCCGAAAAGCCCCCCACTGTAATCTTGCGCTGACGTGCTATGCAGTAAAGGCGAGGCAAATGCAAGTTTCCTCCTACCTTGTGCTTGTTCAGTTGGAAAATCTTTTTTTCTCCCTTGAAACAAAAACTACCCTTTTGAACCACTGTATGTCTTACCAACAATGCATACTATGCAACAATATATAAGCCATATATTTAATTGGAACGCTACATTGAGAAAATGAAGCGGCAATATGAGTCAAAATACTATTTTTTCCAACCTTCGTCACAATATTGCGGCAACGTTTTAAATGCGAATGCATTTCTTAGTCGGGCTATGTCGGGCATCCGGCGTTGTACGCGGCGGTGTCCGCGCGCCGGCAGGTGTTATCTCTCCGCTCTCACTCCCTCTCCCATAGCAACAGCTGCGGGCGCGCGCGCTTATCCTCGCCCCTAGCAACCGGAGCATGTGGTGCGAGAGAGTGTAGGAGAGGGTAGGTGCAGTGCTTCGCCGCTCCTTCTCTCGCCGTTCGCTCTCTCTCCTCCCTGCGCCCCACTCTCCCGTCCGCTCGCGCCTCACTCTCGACCGTTCGCTGGCTTGGGCGCCTCTCAAGGCGATGGCAGAAGTCGGTTGTCCATTCGCATTTCCTCACGATTCCCTTCGGGGAGGTGGGGGGAATTTTTTTGCTTGATACGTTCCCCGAAATATTTTCATCATTCATTATAAAAACCCATAAAACACATAATGTAAACATATTACTCGCGAAAAAATCAGTGCTTTTTATAAAATACGCTAAACATGCAGCATAATGCAATTTTTCACCAAGGACAAAAATAAAGTTAACACAAAGATGAATAAACTATCATAGTCATGAAAGAGCAGAGCCTTCAAGATTAAGGAAAAAATTGTTTCGTAGTAATTGCTCAGACCAGTAATATTATATAAACTATTTAGTGCGACACAGTTTCACTTGGGTGCCCGAAGTTCGAAGCGCCCTCTAGGCAACAAACAAATTTTTTTGCGAAATATAACACCTCAATAACTAGTTCTGGCACGCACATATACCTGCACAAACTTTTTCAGCCTGCTCGGAGATGGTCGAAAATTGACGAGGTACGCTGGATATGGAATGACCCATATATATATATATATATATATATATATATATATATATATATATATATATATATATATATATATATAGGAAGGTACTTGAGATACGACGTACGTTTCAGCGCAGTTTATTCCGACGTTTCGGCCGTGGAACCGACCTTCGTCTCATCCCAGACGAAGGCCGGTCCCACGGCCGAAACGTCGGAATAAACTGTGCTGAAACGTACGTCGTATCTCAAGTACATTCCTGCAGTGTCAGGGCCTGCGTGATACTTTATATATATATATATATATATATATATATATATATATATATATATATATATATATATATATATATATATATATATATATATATATATATATATATATATATATATATACAGTGTGTCTGTTTAACCACTATAGATTTTTGTGAACATCCTATGAGAGTAAGGCCCCTGTCGCTTTCGCATACGCACTCCACGTCGAGGCGGAAATACTCTGCCACAGTTAGCATGACACAGTGGCGACTAATAAACACAGCTTCGTTAATTAACATTTTATTTGTTCACTTGAGGGCATGTATTTATTATAAAGTTGTAGTGCGTGCCAATTTATGGCATACCTATTTTTTAGAAATCGCAAAATTTGCACTTAGCCAAATTGAAACTGATCGCGCCCGGCGCGCACCAAGAGCGGCGAAACACAGGCATGACAGGTGAACTCGCCCGCCTCTCAGTTCTACTAAAGTGACGAAGACCTGGCATGGCTCTGTGCTAGAATTCTTGATAGCCACGCAGAATACAGGAGTTCGATTCCTGCTGGGACCCTGACATTTATTTTTTGCTTTCATCGGGCCAACGCCGCCGAGGTTAGCTTTTGTAGTGTAAGCTACACTGGCCGAGGGTGAGCAGTTTCGCGTGGCTTATTGAGAGCTATGCTGCGCATGCCCGAAGAACAGTGACGTCACACGGCGCGCAGCTGGCGCGCCGGAGAAGGCCTGGAAGCTCCTGGAGCAACGTGTCACTATAGTGGGCTGGCGCTTGACTAGAGCTCGCTCGCTCGCTAGTCCGTCCGTCCGTCCGTCCGTCCATCCATCTGTCCGTCCGCATGTCTGTCTGTCTGTCTGTCTGTCTGTCTGTCTGTCTGTCTGTCTGTCAGTTCATCCGTGCGTAGCTCACGCTACGTACATCCTAGCATAGCTGAGCTAAGCCAATCCTAATTTTTTTCTGAACGCTCTCGCGTTAAAATTACCTTTGTCTGTACTCGCCGTTCCTGGGTAGATACAAGCTGTGAATCACCTGTGGCACATACCCGCATACCTGTGGACCATCCCCCGTGCACCCCCCCCCCCCCCGCCCGCGCGCCCGTGGTATGTGCCACACGTGTCTGGCGGAAAAGGTTTGACGTACACGACGGGATTGTCACATTATTCATGGCATGACCACCGGGTTATATTCGTCAAACCATCTTACCCTCCCATACTATACTCTGTTTCACCACTACCGTTCAGCACTGCCAAAGCTACGGGGTGTAAACAAGCCACACGCTTGCGCAGGAAAACATAGATCCAGATATAATTGCCTTGCAATTGGCAAGGTTGAGACATTTTCCCTTGTTTAGCATCTGCTTCTGCACATCAATAACTAATTTGTTTATTCCTCACCGCATTTACGTCGTATTTCTTTAATTGTTGTATCAGTAACCGTCGGTAATTATGGCTAAAAATCAACATGGCAGCGCCCATGCAGACGCGACCACCCGCTTCGATCCGAACTTGCCCTTGACGCTCACCCAAAGCGCTCACAGCAACAAATGAATGGTGTAATGAGCTATCGCTTTGCGCCATCTCACGATCAGGACAAAGCATCAGGTACGCTCTGTCGTTATTGGCGAGATAAGCTATTGCTTTAACCACGCCTGCTAAGCCTAACGCACCGAGATTTTGATAGTGGTTCATGGAAATAGCGCAATGTAGTCACCAATACATTGCTGCCGGAGCTCCAAGACATAAATCTAAAGCAAATACAAGCGTCTGTTTGGAACTTACGGGCCACAGAGCGCACGACGACGACGTGATAAACTCGAGGCGGAGAGCAGCAGCCTCGATGAGTGCAGCCATGTTCTATTTTTTTCGGCGCTGCCGTCTGCTAGCTCAACGTGTGCGCGCAGACGCCAGGGGGGATGCTAGCAGACGACGCGGCGCGGATGAATACATGTGGAGGGGCTAATCGCCCTTCCTATTGGCTAAGGGGCCCTGTAGCCTCCACAGTGCTGAAGGGAACTTCTGAAACAGAGTATAATTTTCGTCTCCCCCATGCTAAGGCGTGATCACGAGAGGACCCCGACGTAGGCAGCTAGATAGATAGATAGATAGATAGATAGATAGATAGATAGATAGATAGATAGATAGATAGATAGATAGATAGATAGATAGATAGATAGATAGATAAATAGATAGATGGATAGATAGATAGATAGATAGATAGATAGATAGATAGATAGATAGATAGATAGATAGATAGATAGATAGATAGATAGATAGATAGATAGATAGATAGATAGATAGATAGATAGATAGATAGATAGATAGATGTACAGGCTAAAAGTGCGGTACGCAAAGAACATTTACAATAAGCGAGCAGACAGCTTGATGTTTGCGTGCGATGGCTGTTGCATATCCGCTTCTCTCTTAAACTATAAAGAGGAGCGAAAAACTGTTTCGACTTTCTGTAAGAAGCGCCGCAGTGGCCGCCCCAGTGTTTTATGCTTCCCAGACTAAGAAGAGGTTGCTATTCCAGTTTTTCTGTGCACAGTTCGGCAGAAAGAGATAAGCATGATACAGTACGCGGAAAGTAAGGCGATACGCTGGCACAAATGAGATGGCATGCAGCTTTTCACGAAAGCATACGGCCGCGGTGCACCGTCATTCAAATTTTGTCACTCCCATGTGATGGGTAGTTCCTGTCTGACGTAATAGAACGGTCGCGCTTGGTGCGCGCCTTGCGCCATCGGTTTCGATTTCGCCCGTCAAGTTCGATGATGACTATCTCGAACTATGTGCAACTTTTGCGATTTCTAAAAAATAGGTATGCCATCAATTGGAATGCACAAAGACTTTGCAATATAAACACTTGCCCTCAAGTCAATAATTAAAAAAGTTAATTAAGAATTTTTTAATTAGTCGTGACAGTGTGATGCTAAATGCGGCAAAGTATATCCGCCTCGACGTGGGGTTCGCGTGCGAAAACGACAGGAGCCTTACTGCCATGTATATATATATATATATATATATATATATATATATATATATATATATATATATATATATATATATATATATATATATATATATATATATATATATATATATATATATATATATATAGCGCTACTGTAATCAACACAAAAACGTACAGAGCCATCCTTTTTCCGGACCAAGACCACAGGAGATGACCAAGAGCTGGACGAAGGCCGGATGATGTCACGTTTGAGCATGTCGGCGACGTTGTCCTCAATGATTTGTCGTTCCGCCGAAGACACACGGTATGGGCGGCGGCGTACAATGGAGCTGCCATCGGTTTCGATGCGGTGCACTGCAGCGGACGTGCGGCCCAGAACCTTGGAATGCACGTCAAACGAAAGGCTGTGCTTTTGAAGAAGGTCTAAAAGGTCTCTCTTTTGCTCAGCAGTGAGGTGGGGATTAATGGTAGCATTTAAAGCAGTGGTGGCAGCCTTAGGATCAGTTGAGGCAGACAAAGGCGGTGATCCTGCGTGAAGGGAAACCAACGACAAAGGCTCGGTGTCAGCGAAGCAACTCACAGCAGTGCCCTGGGGCAGCATCACTGGCGAAGAAGTTGGGTTAAGTGCGGTGACCAACGCTCTACCGTCGGTAAACCGCACAAGACCAGGTGCGATGGTAAGCCCCGTAGGTGTGAAGCGACCGCATGGTGCAATGAACACGTCGCCGTTAACGATAGTGTCAGAAACGAGCGTAATAATATTCTCGTCTTTTGGCGAAATGCAACAATCAGCGGCAGCGACGAAACGCAAGCTGTCGAAGTCGACATCGGATGAACACTCGGTCTCTGTCATATGAATTACTCGCTGACCGCACGATATCAAAGCTGACGCTGAAGAAAGGAAGTCCCATCCCAAAATGAGTGCGTGAGTGCACGAAGGGAGCACAAGAAACTGGATATGATGAAGGATGCCATCAATGGAAACGCGCACTGTACAAACACTGGAAGGACGAATAAAAACTCCGTCAGCGCAGCGAAGAGGAGGGCCATCGTATGGCGTCTTAACGTTTCTCAAACGGGAACACAAGTCTGCACTAATTACGGAAAGTGATGCGCCTATGTCCACCAGTGCCTCAGTCCGTACACCTTCAACATACATTAATAAAACATTTGACGGGCGGTCCGGAGGAGTTTCATACAGTTCGAAAGATGCAGCTTTCCCTCCCGAAGCTGCACTATTTAGTTTTCCAGTCGTTGGTTAGGAGTCGAAGCAGCTGGTCGAAGTGGGGAAGAGGAGAGCCGCATCGGTGAAGGCGAGCGAGGACGCGGGAAACGGGAACTACCAACTGTACCGAAGTTCTGCGGAGACTGCGACCGACGTGGGCTGGTCTGGTACGGGCGACGATATTGCGGTGCAGGGGTGTAAAACTCGTCCCGTTCAAAGTCTCCGTAGCCTCGTCTTTCGTCTTGCTGACGGCGTCGGCAAAATCTTGAAATATGGCCGCGGATGCCGCAATAGAAGCAAATCGGCCGCGGAGTGCGCCAGGCGTTGTAAGGCTGCGCAGGAGCTCGTGGTGTGAGTGAGTTGAGCGACCCGTGTACTCCAGGCGCCTGTAGCTGTAGTGGTGTTTGCTGGGGCGGTGGTGTCATAGCAGCGACCTGAGCATAAGTTGGCGTTGGCGCGGGATGCGGGCTCGGGACCTGCGTGCCTGTCATCGACGCCAGTTCCTCCCTCACGACGTCACGTAGATTGGTAGCAGGTGGCGTCGCACGAATATCAAGATGGCACGGCGAAGTGTGTGCATGGAGTTCCTCTCGGATGATCGAGCGGATCAATGCACGCAGCTCTGTGTTGTTGCTTGACCTCAGGTCAGACATATCAGGTTGCAGCCGTGTGGTCTGAAGCTCATCAAGGCGCTGACAGGTAGCCACAACATCGGCTACGGTTTTGGGGTTCTGCATCACAAGCGCATTGAAAGCGACAGTCCCAATACCTTTGAGCAGGTGGCGCACACGGTCATTCTCCGCCATTGAGCTGTCGACGCGGCGGCAGAGGGCGAGGACGTCTTCAATGTACGAAGTGTAAGACTCGCCGGTGTGTTGAACGCGTCCAGCAAGCCTCTTCTTCGCGATATCAGAACGCACAGACGGGTTGGCAAAAATCTGGCGTAGCTGAAGTGTAAAAGAGGTCCTATTCGGGAAATCTGTGGCGTGGTTGAAAAACCATGTCTTTGCGACGCCTGTGAGGTAGAACGCAACGTGGGTGAGTTTCGCAGGCTCATCCCAGTGGTTGATGGCACTCACACGGTCATACTCCTCGAGCCAATCTTCAACGTCCTCACCAGGAATCCCAGCGAACATCGGTGGATCCTTCTGAGGGCTGGTGACCAGCCAAGAAGGGTTTGTTGCCGGGGTGAGCATTGGCGAAGCTGCTGTGCTGGGCTGCTGGTCTTGCAACATTGCCGAATGGAGGTGGTATAAGCGGCGTCCTGAACGGAGCTCCAGTGATGTGTTCTAGGCGAAGCTGGAGGTTGTCTGAGAGCGTGAGAGGATGCAGGGACCGGAAAGCACTCTCCACCACTTGTGACGCACCGTTTAGAACCCTCAAGACTCTTCTTTATTGACTCGAGTATGAGCCCCACAACCAAAACCCAAGCGCTGATGATGAGTATGTACAGATGATACAGATGGGAAGATGAAGCACATAAATAATGCTCACAATATATATATATATATATAAATATAGATCGTACTGTGTGCAGATGAAGCAAGGTAAACACAAGTTACCCTTTATTCTTCCCTGCTCAGATGGCGGCAGTAGCCTTCAGCCCCTTATTGGGACTGTCAGGACCTGTGACTTCAGGCATATGCTCTGGAGATGCCTCTCTTTACAGAGAAAGCGTCACGAAGTCTCTGAAGATGATTTTTATTCCATGATCAAAAGCCCGGTGTTCTACAGCAACAAAAGGTTGTCCAGAAGGCCCACGACGCGGTCAGGACTCCAGGCCAGGACTCCCCGTCTCCCGGTGCGAGCGGTCCGCGATTCTCCTCATATAGAACGGGGCTGGAATCATTCGTCACCTAAATAAACTTCTATATATCTATCTATTCCCCTACAGTCTGTTCCGCATCGAAAGATACATTTGGTTACCTTTAGTTCTATGTTACACGACGCTTGTTTGAATCAGAAGATAAACGTAAACTGACGTCACAAAGGGCCCTGCGAAAAATGAGTCACAGATGCCTGTTGAAGGATACGCTCTGCCCTGTATTGTATAAGATCTATCACTCAAGACCACGCAAAATGTGTGTTTTATGCATTTTTTACTTCAATTCTTTAAAGGGACACTAAAGAGCAAAACGATTTTTCACGTATTAGTAAAGTACAATTTCACAATCCCGAAAACACCACTCTTACCGCGACATGACGCTTGGTAAGCGAGAAAACACGCCCAAAGAAAATGCAGGCGGAGAAGCCACCTTGAGGTTTCCGCACCAAACACCATGACGTCATAGATTTTAAAGGCGCCTACTGGGTCCTACGTAGCTTTTTTATCGATAAAAATGAAGTACATTGTCATCTGTGGGTGCCAGAGGCCTAGCATACGAAGTTTCAGAAAATTTCATCGAGCCAATGTCGCGGAAATACAAAAAAAAAAGTACATTTTGAAATTAGCGACGTCACGCGCGGAGATTTAGGGCCGAGATTTAAAAATGAAACCTGAACCTTGATTTTCTCCGCTAATAATGAAATTATGATAGTCAGACATATGGCATTAGAGTTTTCAGAGTGCACTTTGTCAATCTACACCTAGTCATTATTTCTCTTTAGTGTCCCTTTTAACATCCTGGACCAAGCATGAGAGCAATCACACTACTCCGTGAGCCATCATTGCTTTTAGTGCACGCTATTCAAAGATGTTGTGGTGCACATAATCAGAATATTCTACCGTTATGGTATCGCTGTCCATTATGATAGAAGTGATAATTACGACATCTCGCAGTGAAGCTGGCATGGCTGGATTGCTCTAAGCCAGAGTGAATCATTAGCTTCCACATACGTTTCTTTCATTGTCTTCACGAAGAATTCAGTGATAATAATTCATTGTTGCAGGCATGTTCTTGCAGATGAGAACCGCGAATGGTCCGGGCATACATTTCGGTACTAACCGCTATTCTGTGTGATGCTTATAACCGGCAAGGCAACGATCCTGGCCTGCAAGGGAACGCTCACCGGCTTACCTCACCTACGCGGCCCGCATCCCGCAAGAACACGGTCCGCGCCCCACAAGAACGCAAGAGCACCTCCTTGGTGCACTGCAGGGAACGCGTAATGGCGTTGCTGCTACACGCTGTCCGCGTCCAGTGAAAACGCTTGACGAGAAGCGCGTGCACGGTCCGATATAAAAGGAGCGCATCGAGAGTGCGCTGGGGAGACCTCTCGTCGCTTGTGAACTCTTCTCATGTAAAGGCGCGTCTGTAAGTCTTGTTTGTTAACCTTGTAATTATGTAAATAAAACGCGTGTTTTTTGTGACCAAGAAGCCTCGCAAAGAGTCCTCCTTCACAGGTGCCTGGGTGGCAGCCTGTACCCCTCTCCTCGGTCACATCAGTGAAAAGCAATGCTGCAAGGAGTATGGGCGTCGTGTACTAACACATGACATTGTTTTCGCAGGACGAGTGGGTTCACGATGAGGCTCCGCGGCTGTGTCCCTTCGGTATTGCTGCTATCGGTGCTCACGTGTTGCCCGGCCTTGGCTTCGGCGAGGTTGCCTGGACTTCACGCAGACACTGTCCACTCCTGGCGGCCGCGCGTGGTGAGTGTGCGGTGGAAATAAAGATTCGCCATGCGACTTTGATACAGGGCGCATATTCAAATGAAAGTTGGCTTATGAAGGCGTCAAGAGTGGCCAAGACATCTGGGTCGCGCTGCAGTGAAATTGTCGAAGTCTTCGTTACTGTAATGAACACAGTCGACATCATGTAGGCAGGCGCTGTGTCGTAAAGTTGTGTGTCAAACAGTATTCCGCGTTGAGCCAATATATTTAAATTCTTAGGATGTTACCGTCATAATATCATTAGAAGTTTACTCTGCTCTCCTTTCCATCTTCCTTTCTCCTTACCCTTGAAATGGTAAGAAAGAGATGTTTCGGTTCGGTTAACCTTCTCACCTTTACTTCTGATATGTCTACGGTTTATATGATCTGGAGCAATATGACGCGCTAGAATTATTCTAGACGGTTATTATTTCACTGCATACACAAAACGCATGAATACAGAAAGATGAAAGAGTTAGGATGCAGGGATTGAGTAATTAAAGGAAGAACGCAAAGTAAGAAAGAAAGAAAAAGGGTGTAAACAATTGACTGAGACACAGAAAAAGTAAAGTGGGAACACAGAAAAAGCAGCGGGCGCTAACGCTTACATTGGCGGTGGCGTTGACGCTGGTGCTCATCGCAGCGTTGCGCAGGACAGAAAACTGGGGAGGCGCAAAGCACGCAGTGATGGAGCGGTGTTTCCTACTGGAACATGCCAATCGCTGCTAATGAGCAATGAGAGACAGAAGACTCCGACTGGACACAGAGACCCGCAGTCCGCTTTTAGTTAACGCGCACGCTGCGAATTTTTATTGTTCAACAACGCACAGGATAAATCTCCCACCGGCACCACCTTGGAGGTCAAGATCCATTGCCATATATACGGGGTGGCCAGTGAACGGTTGTGCAGCGCGAGCAGTCGGTTTTTTTCAACCAAGAAACTCGCTAGCAGACGCTGCCTGCGTCGGCGTCGCGAGGGGAGAGAGGGGGGGGAGTGTAGGAGAGGAGAGAGAGGGGGGGACGCGCATGCGCAGTGGGAGTGTGGACGCCGCGGGCAGGGATGCCTAGAGGAGAGAGGGGGGAGCGTAGGAGAGGAGAGAGAGGGGGGGACGCGCATGCGCAGTGGGAGTATGGACGCCGCGGGCAGGGATGCCTAGAGGAGAGAGGGGGGGAACGTAGGAGGGGAGAGAGGAGGGGAGGCGCATGCGCAGTGAGGGTGTGGTTGCCGCGGGGAGGGATGCCTAGAGGAGAGAGAAGGGGAGAGGAGGTTTTTTATTTTTATTCTTTTTGAAAGGTTTGCGCATGCGCAGTAAGGGTGGTCACGCCGGCACACCACCACCGGATTAAGCTTCGCCATAAGATGCTTCACATCTAAAATATTGAGTCAATTCCACTTAACGTGAAAGCTGCAAGAAATACGCAGCTGTGATTCGCCTGCCCTTCGGCAATGCTCGAGTTCACGGGCATCGCCGAATGGCAGGCCCGTGAACTCGAGCACCGGTGATGCGGTTTGAAGCGCTGGTGATTCAAAAGTGTAGCCTACTCGGCGTCCATGGCGGGAAAGGAAACCTTGATTCTGATGCAGTGACACCATCTGCCCTCCTCCTCACTCTCACTTCCCTTTCCAGCACCCTGCTATACTACACTTTATACGGCTATGCTATAGCTTTACACTCTCCTCCACTCCTTCCTCCCCCCTCACATCACTCTCAGCACTATGTCGACTTAATGCTAAGTCATCTTTGTAAATGCCGGGCGGTCGTTAATATCCTAAACTGAGAATAAATACTTCATTTTAATAGAATTGGAGAAATGGGCGCAACGAAGAGGTCTTTTTCCGAATGTCTTACGCAAACCTATTCAAACGTTCTGTACATTGTGAGTACTATCACTCAAAGTGAGACAACACGCCCACGAAGTGAAGTGCGATAAACCTGTGGTTGATATAGCGACGATCGTTTATCTGGACATCCCTCAACAGTCGTGCAGTCGCGCTCCTTCCTTGTCTCAGTTTCGGTTTCGCCGGAGAAATTGGCCAGATTCTATCCCTCCTTCAGAAAAACAGCGACCACTTTTTGGAACTCTCAAAGCGTCAATGGGCTCTTCGCAGGAAGAACTTCAATCTGCCTTCTTGACGATGCAAGGACCCATGTGCCCTTCCCCAAAGGAAAAGTCGCGATACTTCTCATGATTTCGAATACTTTCGTTTTGGCGATGCCGGTTGTCTCGGCCCCTCTGCCAAGACCCTACCTAAATGGCAGACGGGAACTAAAAAAGTTGAAACAGGCGGATTCTGCCGTTCGATCCGAATCTCTGTATGACTCATTAAAGTTATAATTACTGTAATTCCTGCAATTAAAACATTTGATTAATATCTGTAGTCATCCTAATATCCCTCCTCCTACGGAAGAAGTAAGACGAACAAATTTCGCCGCTCCTTTATTGTCATGTTTTCTGTACACGTTTAATAAAGCACCCTGCACACCGTGTGTTCCTAGAGATGTGTCCAAAATCCCCCCAAAATAAGGGAACTGTGATATTTACACGCTGATTTCATTATTGCTTTTTCCGTCGTGGCATATATATGAGGATGAGTAGAGAGTTAAGGCTGAGACGCAGTTAAGGCTGTAATTAAGTAAATTACCCTTTTAAATAGTGGACACAGGTGGTAGGATGAAATGACAGAACTGCGACCCCTCCTGCGAATAACCCATGGTTTCTCGGAGCTCTCGAAAAAACAGCCGCAGGTAACGTTCCCCGAGGGATGAAATCCGACCGATTTTGCCTGCGAAACCGAAACTGAAACATGGAAGAGTGCAACTGCCATACACTTACGAGGTGTCGAGAATGTGCCAACGCCGTTACATGAACCACGTATCTATAGTCGTATACAACTTCCGGAAGTCCGGATAGCCCCCCCCCCCCCCCCCCCCGACGACCAAAGCGCGGCAACCGATCGCCTTTGCTACTGAAGAAATAGTCGCGCTCATGCACTCGGCAATGTTCCCCGAAGGCGGGGTCACCGGTCGTCCGGCTCGTGACGTCACTCTGGAGGGCGCACCTTTAGGTGACTAAGGTGGAGCGTTGGGCTAGTTGGTGCTGCATATTTTCAATGTTTCACAGCGCATAGAACGAGGACAAACAAATATGAGACACACAGAGCGCTGAGACACACAGATGAGATACAGACACACAGGATGCAGCCATTGCGTGCATCCGCCTTCGTCGAGAAAATGCCGCGGGCTACTATAGATGTATCCACTGCCGCACTTGCGACAATAGCAACTATGGCTAGTATTTCTCAAAAAATTGAGAAATACTAGCGCTGCAATCATGCTCTCTCATACTATATATCACACAAGGACTGTGACGTCACCGATGATACCACGAAACCACTACAAAAAAGAGCCAGCCTCACGGGTCTCCCTGTAATGGGCTTGGCGGCACGACAGCTACGGCTCGTCCTAACTGGCCTCTCGTCTTTGCCATGCAGGTAAATAACTGCCATTGCTTGTTTTCTAAAAAAACGAGTTGTCGTACGCTTGTTGTGCTGCCAAGCCCACGTTGCATACGAAGAGTGTTGTATGACTGTAGTTGCATATTATTCAAGTTGTTATTACTAGCCGGCGATATCGAAGCCAATCCTGGCCCTCTCTCTGATTCTTCGTCTCGCGAACTTGTCAATGCAATGAAAGAGCTGCAATCTGGGCAGACGGCGATACTTGATTAATTGAAATCAATCCGTCTAACACTTACGGATCACGAGAAATCGTTTAATGAATTTAAAACAAGACTTGAAAAAATTGAATCAGAGTGCTTATCGTTCAACACCCTGCAAGTTGACATGAAAAAGCTTCAAGTGACCACTGATGAATGCGCAAGTCAAGTCTCATCGCTGTCTGCTCGGATGGATGACGCGGAAAACAGGTCCCGTCGAAATAATCTCGTTCGTTTTGCAGAGTGATATTAACACTATACAGGAGTGGTGCGAAAACTAGTTAATGTCCCTAAACATTAACAAGACATTTGTAATGACTTTTCACCGACGTAAAGACTACATCGCTAACACTTGCACTCTATACAATTACCCCGTAGCCGCTGCTAACACCATTAACTATTTGGGTGTTCAAATTTCCTGTGATTTGACATGGTCGCTACACATTATTAACATTACTAATTCTGCAAATCGAGTCCTTGGTTATCTCCGTCGAAACCTTGCCTCGGCACCTACTTCTACTAAACTAATCGCTTATAAAACGCTAGTCAGACCGAAACTTGAGTATGCTAACGCCATTTTTGATCCACATCAAGCTAACCTTACTAATATGCTTGAATCCATTCAGAACCGTGCTGCCAGATTCATTATCTCGAATTACTCTACTAACATAAGTGTGTCAGCAGTTAAATCTCAGCTTGACCTTTCTCATCTTGCCTCTCGCCGTAAAATTTCACGTCTGTGCCTCTATTTCAAGTTCTTTCATTCCTTACCACCAGACAATGCATTCATCAGACCTGCTCATCGCATATCACGCCATAATCATCCGAACGCCGTCTATCCAGTACGCACCCGAACTAAGACCTGCCAGAAATCGTTTTTTCATCAGACAGCGCAAGACTGGAACGACCTTCCCGCCCACATCGCCACGTCAACTAACTTTGTTCAATTTAAATCTGCTTTAAAGAGTCATTCATCGTCATTTTAAGTTTGTACTACTGCTGTTTTTCTTCGTTGCTGTTGTTGTTCCGCTTATATTTTTTATATTTCTTATTTATTTTATCTTATTTTTTCTTTGTGCCCACCCCTCATGTAAAGTCCTTCCTGGACCTTTGAGGTACGAATAAACGAATAAATGAATAAGAACTCGTAATGCTATCCGCTGATGCGACATAGAAATGATGGGAAGTAGACACTTCTGATTACATAGCTTTAGTTGGCGAACTGTCTACACGTCTTATTCTACAGTTTTAGTTGCGTCCCGCGCGCAGCAGCTGTGCGATACCGCAATGCGTGCGGCATTCTCTGGAGTGGGTGCTAGGGTACAGCGCTAAACATTCAAGCGGTACCTTTGTCATTGAAAGTAGCTAGAGCGCGCTTGGTCTCCTGGTTTGGGGCAAGGATGCAGCTTTACAAGTTGTATTAGAAAGTTTTGGCAAAGCTTCGGTCGCGCTCCCCTCCATTCAAATGTTGCGTGTTGTGCCAGTGCAGGGAGCTGCATAGATACCACGTTTTTTTATTAGTGCATCTTGCCGAAACGAGGTCAACTTGTTTACAATACGACGGTGAAATGAAGCCGACGCACCGTTACACTTTGCTCAATAGACCCTTTTCATAAACAGCAAGTGCGCTTCCCTGTGCTGCATCTTCGCCCTACTAATGGCGGCACATGTCGTCCTTCAAGTGGAGAGCAGGTCCTAGTGGAACGTGCCATGGCTTTTCTATCATGCGTGTTTATATCAAGGGAGCCTAGTGAATGTTTTCGCGCCATAGGACAAGCAAACTGCGCTTGAACACGCTGTTTGCAGTAAGTGACCAGCCGTCATTAGTAGGGCAAACTGCATTGCAGGAAAGCTAGCTCTACAATTATGAAAAGGGTCTATTAGCTTTACACCGGAGTGGGAGATGCCAACTATGTGCCGCTGCTCTTTTGGTGTCCTTGCTCTATGATGTGCTGCCCTTGCGACGCTCCTGGCTTAGCAGCAAATGACAGGTTTGGTGTTCCTTACTCGAGAGTATTGTTATTTGCATAAGTAGACAAGGAGTACTTTCGAGAGAAAGACGTGAATGTTTATGTTCAATGTAGTAAAAAAAATAATACATTACTCGCTAGTGCCGGATTTGGAACACAATATTAGAGCATTGCATACCCCGGCGGTGTAATCATCCAGGTTTCACTTCAGTCGCACGGTCACGCAAACTTTCTGCAGCAAGTTTTACATACGGAAGAATGACTCGAAAGTTAGCTGGAAGTAACTGCATAACATTTTGCCTAAGTTCGGTTAACAAGCGCCGTGATTTTCAAGAACAGAATCCGTCCAAAGCAGATCCGATTCCTGCACTTCTCATCATCCCCATTGTGTACTCTAAAAAAAGATCAAGTAAAAAGGGTGTCTTTTTGTCCCACAACAATAATCGTCATCTGGCTTGCTCGCGCTTCCTTTCTTGAAAACTCGGCGCTGGCCTCTTTACTATCAAGAACGCTATGTCACGCTGATAACACGCATGTAGTTCGTGACCTGAAAGTGCCGGGCGCGGGCGCGCGGCGATAATGCAAGGAAGGGAACGCAAGATAGATGACGATTATTGTTGTGGCACAAAAAGACGCCCACTTTACGCCATCTTTTCTTAGAGTGTGGTTGAAGTGCCGCTGAATGAGCCCCGCATACACGCTAGTGCCAGAGTTCCTTCTAGTTTATATAGCATGGAACTCTATGACTGCAATGCAATCGCTGGTAGAAAAGCGAGGTCATAGTGACTATCTGCTTGTTGCGCTCGTTGGCGCTTCGGTTTCTATTTCGCCGGTGAATGTGATGGCATTTCATTACTCCACAATGATTGAGAGGCCGTTTCTCTTAAATTTCAACGCGGTAAGAAGTTCTTCCCAGGAATGACTTCAACTCTCCCGTTTGACCGGATGGCATGGCATTTATAATTTAAAAAAAATATTTATTTTAACTTTTAAGAATAGCTGTAATAATTATCCATAGTTATCTCAGGATGTTTGCTGCAAAGAAAATATAATTATCAGTGCAGCCTTTTATTATTATCGCATTTCTCTTATTTGTGAGTATTGTTGGACACATTTCTTGAAAAATCTTGTGGGTATACATTGCAGGCTAGCCATTAAAATCGGTTAGTGTCAGGGGCGCAGCCAGAAATTTTTTTTCGGGGGGGGGGGGGGGAGGGGGGGCACCTCCTTCATTTCGGGGAGGGCACCTAATTGAAATGGTCATTTTTCGGTCTGTATGCCATGGCGAAAAAAAAATTGGGAGGGGGGGGGGGGGGGCACGTGCCCGGTGTGCCACCCCCTGGCTACGCCACTGGTTCGCGTATGGGGGGTGGTGAGGTTCACCAAATGACAACTGGTGATGTCCAAAATGCGCGGATTCCAGCTAAAAGGTATCCTGCAAACGAATGATAGGGACTGTAATGTGCAAATAATGATTGTTCCAATGTGTTAAATTGTGTTGTGAACGGAAGCACCCTAGATTCTCGCTAATATGTACACTGGAACACCTCATCCTCTCCAATGTTCCCTACCGGCACTTTGGCTGTCTTAAGCGATTGAGAGCATACTTCAAAATACGTTCACGGACATTTTGCTTGACACCTCGATTGCAAAATGACTGCCACTTTAATGTACGTTACAATAATGAACCTGCCTGCAGCAATGCAGATCTAATGTGTTCTTGATCATGGTTCTTCCCAGGTCGTTCCAACTCAAGGTGAAGTGTGGCCACAGCCCCTGAACCAGACGAAAAGCAGCACTACTCTATCTCTCGATGCAAGCACATTCTCGTTCCAGTACGAGGGTCCCTGCTTCGTGGTGCAGCAGGCATTGAAGCGCTACCGGCGTCAGATATTATTCCAGAACTGCATGAAACCTGGAACCACAAGAGGAGCTGGACGCAGAAATTCTAGAGCTCTCGACCCTGACACCAATTCATATGACGGCGATCTCAATGTTTTGAAAGTGACGGTGTCTGATCGGTGTGAAGACATCCCCGATCACCAGATGGATGAAAGATGTAAGTCCTACTGTGCACTGCTGGCAGCTCTCGGTGAGAAGTAATGGTGTCGTCGTTCATGCTGGTGACTGGTCTTGTACGCTAGATCAGAACGCATCAAAAAGCGCTATTCTGTTTGTAATTGCGTTTCTTGCAGACACACAATCTCAGGAGAACATTTGAAAAGTCGACTTGGTGTCACGCTTTGTTCACCGGTAAAGCATTGAAATGGGGCAAGGAAATCGTGACTTCTTCTCGATAGCGAAACCTATATAATAATATGATAATTGTTAAGGTGTTACGTCTCAGAAACACGATATGATTATGAGACGCGCTGTACTTTAGATTTCCAAAAATTTTGATCACCTGTTTTAGATGCGAAGCATCTTATGCTCGGGGCTCTGTCCGTCCCTCCCGCGTCCCCCCGTCCCGCGTCCCGCGTCCGGCCACTTACATGAAGTAGGGAAGCACCCATTATGCGAACCAGAACAATGTAGTAATATGAAGGCCGTCAACCACTACTACAGTCATCGGAGTCATGGCCGAGAGCACAGAGAGGCTGCTTAGCAATGGCTAGGCAGGTGGTGTCTGTCACCCAGGTTGACCCCGTTCCTTGAGTCATGGCCGAGAGCACAGAGAGGCTGCTTAGCAATGGCTAGGCAGGTGGTGTCTGTCGCCCAGGTTGACCCCGTTCCTTGAGTCATGGCCGAGAGCACAGAGAGGCTTATTAGCAATGGCTAGGCAGGTGGTGTCTGTCGCCCAGGTTGACCCCATTCCTTAATCTTGCTCGCATGTGTTTGGAGGGGCTTAGTCCGACCCTCCTTCCCGCGTCCCACACCCCCCACAGCGCATGCGCGTCCCCTCTCCTACGCTCACTCCCTTTCTCTCCTCTAGGAATCATCTACTCTACGGAGCGGCTCCGGCGTCCCACATCCCCACACTGCATGCGCGTCTGTCGGGATGCGTCGGCCTCCTGCCCGTGCCAGGGTGGATGACCTCCTCTCCTACTACCCTATCTCCTCTCCTCCTCACTCTCTCTTCCTCTATCCCTTTTATTTCCCCTTCCCCTCCCCGCAAGGCGCTTAGCCGTGTCCCCGAAAGGGAGACAGAAAGAAGCGTCTTTGATTTCCTTTCCTCTAATAAATAGCCACTTATATATATATATATATGAACGAAGAGCCGCAGAACAATCCCTACAAAACGGAGAAGACGCGTTTCCCAGACGATTGTGGTTACAGTTCCACGTTCCCACAACGGGGAAGCTCGCTCGACTTCGCTCCAGGAATCCTCTTCTCTACGGAGCGGCTCGGGCGTTCCACATCCCCACAGCGCATGCGCGTCCTCTAGAAATCCTCTACTCTACGGAGCGGCTCCCGCGTCCCACACCCCCACAGCGCATGCACATACCCTGCCCCTCTCTCTCCTCTCCTACGCTCCCCCCCCCCGTCCTTTCCTCTAGGAATCCTCTACGGAGCGGCGCGCACGACAGGTGGTGTGACGGCTGCATACTCCGCTGTGGGCACCAGGGTAGTTCCGTGGTATGAAAATGACGGAGCGCGCGCGCCTCATTCTCTCTCCTGTGCAGCACCGCGATGAGCGCCCGGGCTGCTGCCGCGAATCGGGAGCGGCGACGTTTCTCCCGCTCAAGCTAGCCATCTCCCCGCTGCTTCGCATCCACACATGGTTCCCTTTGGCGGGAGATGGGGAAGATTTTTTTTCTTCGATGACCACCCAAAGCTACATGCACGGGCCTCGAGCATTTCGCATCCATCGATATGCAGCCGCCAAGGCCGAATTTCTATAACGTGACCTGCGGGTCAGCAGTCGAGCACCGTAACCACTAGACCAACGCGATGGGTCGATACCGAAACCTAGTTGTTCTAGTTTTCAGGATATACGCTTGACAGAGAACTTAGACTGAATTTTTCTTACCATTCTCCAAAGGCAACGGGTACGGCTTATGCAGAGCCAAAAGTGATACCGTGGGCTGCCTTGTGGTCTTACCGTTATGTTTGCGATCAGCTAGTGTATTGGCGGGCACTTCAACGTTAATCACCAAATGAGAATGCGGTATGTTCCGTAGGTATTACACGAAACCACAAACTTGCGACGCAAATATCAATAAGAGACTACAAGTACTGCATGTTAACTGCAAAGTGAGAGGACGTCAGGGTATCAAACATTGCGGCCACCACCTTTATAAAAAGAAGGTCTATAGAATCAAATGGAACTTGCTAGAAACAATGCACAGTCAAGAGATATCGAATTACGGCTGAGCACTACGCCTTAAGCTAAGATACTACCAGTGTTTCTTGGTAACCATAACTAGAAAGAGAATAAATTGTACTTCAATATCACCGCTGCGATGCTCTCGAGGAACTTTTTTTAACCAGGGAAGATAATTGAATAATGGAGGCTGACCGGGCGCCTATTCAGTAGTACCTGGAAAACACTTGCTCAATCTAAGAACGACATTAAGGCACCAAAGCTTTTTCAGAAGCTTTGCTATTGCAGGCAATACTAGAGTGAAGGGTTCTCATTAGAGTTTTTATTGGAAACACAGCCTTCGATGGACGACAAACGATCGAAATATCGTGAGCGCTTTGTTCCTAAAAAGTGCTTATTAAAATGTTTAGGTTGTCGCAAATCCATTGCTTTACATGTATTTGAAACATAACAACGAGGATAAATTTTCGAAAAGCTGCAGATTTCATCTAGCTCTTTGAGACGTGTGCGTACGAATGAACTATCCTTGTGCCACGGGGGAACATAGTGCATACACCTGCAAGGCTCTTACCGATGCGAAAAACTCGCGCATATCTTTAAAATATTGCGACACAGAGTCAACAAAAAATATACACGCAGTTTCTGTTTTTCAGATTTCCTGTCGTTATCCTCATCTGAAGAGTCTTTCATCTCAGCTCGTAGTGTTTGGGGCGCGCTGAGGGCATTGGAAACCTTCAGTCAGCTTGTCTACTCGCCAGACGGAGTGTCGGTAGGCTGCCCTGGATTTACTCTTCTGTGGATCATTGTCTTAGTGCTAAAAAGATATAAAGATATACATGGCGTTTCCCAGCTCACTCGGGCCAATATTGGATTAACAGATGATGCAACGACGTACGAAGGTGCTGCCAGTGGTGTTGAGAAAGTGGCTACATGCACTGGCCTCGAGCGAAGTTGCCTATGTAGCACGTTTGTACAAGCAACACGTTTGTACAAGCAACAAATACGCAATTTTTTTGTCACTTATGCTTGCAAATCACGCCAGCCAACGAGTGGTGCCAGCTCTTCGAAACTGATTTCGAACGCGCTGCTGTCACGTGGGCTCAGTTCACATTTTAAATGCGAAGCATTTCTTAGCGAACTTCGGCGACTTTGAGCATATCTATCTATCTATCTATCTATCTATCTATCTATCTATCTATCTATCTATCTATCTATCTATCTATCTATCTATCTATCTATCTATCTATCTATCTATCTATCTATCTATCTATCTATCTATCTATCTAGCCGCCTACGACTTTGTGCTCTCCTGGCCGTATCGTTAATGGAATTTATACCAAACTTGGTATGGCATAACATGACTGTATGACAAACATAAATGGCTGGTCATATCATGAAAATCATGACTAACTTGTCATGAAAAGTATGATTTACATGCCACGCTCATGGCGCGCTCGTGGCCGTTTCGTTAGCTTGATATACACCAAATTTGGGATTGAGTGACATGACTATGACGAACATAAATGACAAGTGGTAACATGAAAATCATGACATCATGAGCGACATGACTTGCATTCCACGCTCATAGCGCGCTCGCTGCCGTTTCGCTAGCTTGATATACACCAAATTTGGTATAGAGTGACATGACTGTATGACGAACATAAATGACAAGTCGTAATGTGGAAATCATGACTTGTCATGTGCGACATGACTTGCATTCCAAGCTCATGGCGCGCTAGCGGCCGTTTCGTTGGCTTGATATACACCAAATTTGGTATTGAGTGACATGACTGTATGACGAACATAAATGACAAGTGGTAATATGGAAATCATGACTTGTCATGTGCGACATGACTTGCATGCCACGCTCATGGCGTGCTCGCGGCCATTTCGTTAGCTTGAGATACACCAAATTTGGTATTGAGTGACATGACTGTATGACGAACATAAATGACAAGTCGTAATATGGAAATCATGACTTATCATGGGTGACATGACTTGCATGCCACGCTCATGGCGTGGTCGCGGCCGTTTCGTTAGCTTGAGATACACCAAATTTGGTATTGAGCGGCATTACTGTATGACGAACATAAATGACAAGTGGTAATATGGAAATCATGACGTGTCATGACCGACATGACTTGCATTCCACGCTCATGGCGCGCTCGCGGCCGTTTCGTTAGCTTGATATACACCAAATTTGGTATTGAGTGGCATGACTGTATAACGAACACAAGTGGCAGGTGGTAACATGAAAATCTTGGCATGCATGTCATCTACAATGCCATTTATATGCCACGCTCATGGTGCGCTTGCGTCCAGTTCGCTAGCTTGACATACACCAAAATTGGTATATCGCGACGTGACTGTATGACGAACACAAATGACAAGTCGTAACGTGTAAAACATGACACGCAAACTTTGTAAAGCATGATTTGCTCCTTCCTGGCTGCTTCGCATTACATCGATTCCCGCAGTGCGTGGGATCTGCCGGCTTTTTTCTCTGCCTTTTGCCCCAGAAGTTTAACACGCACAAAAGGTAATTAAGAATTATGTAGCAGTACGGCACCTACTTCGGCATGAACTTTTCGAGTGTGACGCGCAAATTTATGTCTAAATTTCCTATAGTTGTGAAAGCACTTTGCTTTCCCATGTTTATTAACTTTATTAACTTCGTGTTTACAACAAAATGTTTACCAGTGTACGAGAGGCGGCCACATCCACCGTTGTCCGCATGTTCGTATTCCTTTGAAGTTTTTCCTGTTTTAGCTTGGCCCGAGTAATCTGGGGTAGGCTGTTTGTGTCCCTTATTGTGTGTGACTGCTTGTGCGTGGGCGTAATACTTCGAGTAAATGACAAGCTGACAGATTATGCTAATATGCTTATTTTCGAAAGTTGTTCAGTATGCCAAATCAATTGGAAAGCCTACAAGAATGTAGCTTATTTCACACTTACTTTCTGCTGTAAGGTTGAGGATGGTTGTCTGTATCCAAATTTAAATTCCTTGCGATGGACGCGAGTAGAACCAACGGGAAAGAAGAAATGTAATGCACCTGCAGCACAAGTTGTACCCGAACTCGAATTTTAACAGGAATAAGTTCAATATGATCAGATACCAAATCATTACAGAAAAAGGGAAAGGCAACTGCACGTCTACAACGTAATTATTGAAATGACTTTGCAGCAGCATGACTAGGGAACACTATCGAAAGCTCCCAGCTTTCTTCCAACGATTTATTTTGCTATTGTCAGCCATATTCACTTGAAGCGAGGTGCTTGAGCATATAGAAAAAAAAATTAAGCCTCTCATAAGGAAACGGCAGGAGCGAGTAAAATAATTCTGGGCCGTCCAGCAGGCCCGCGGAGCGGCCGACAGGCTTGGCCTGGCGGTCCCTGACGTGGGAGTCGCCCGCTGCGCGCTAACGTGCGTCTTGCCGGACAAGAATAAAGTTGCTCATCCATCCATCCATCCATCCATCCATCCATCCATCCATCCATCCATCCATCCATCCATCCATCCATCCATCCATCCATCCATTCATCCATCCATCTATACCCTTCCCCAAGTGTAATTGGTACACCTGGCATTGATTCCCCTTTGGAACAAATATTTACTTTCCATTGCAGTGGGTTGTAAACGAGACAATGATCTACGACGAGCCGAGATTTTCCCCACCGGGGCCTGCTGATCGATTCGTCTCGGCACTTCTTGCCAATGGAGTCCATAATGGACACATTGGTGAGTGGTCTTGTACTGTAAGAAGTTCCTAGCTCTAGCGCCTTTACGGATTTTCTCTTTATAGCTACTGTATGTCAAAACACAGCATAAAGTAATGGAGCTTCTCTGTCGTTGTTTGCACTAGTCTTTAAGAAGCCTGTTGTTGTGACGAAACAGAAAAAGTGGAGTGCACGTAACGCAAGTGACTTTGCAAAGACGTTCCCTTGCTCACACACAATTCACTAGTGCTCTAAGGTTGAAAGAGACACAGTAAATGCACACATCAAAGTATTCTTGGAAATGTGTATTTCCCCGAATATGCCAAAACGCTACGTTCGTTAGCAACTTTTGAACCGTTCTTATGTTTCTATCTAGCTGTCATAAAAATTTGTGCTTTTGCGTCTACTTATGAAAGAGCAAACAAGGCTTTCTGAAGCGGAAAGCTATCATGTATTTTCTCGAGCAAGATCATTTGGAACAGTATCTGCTTTTACCTCTTTTTATCTATTTATATACTTTACAATGTGAAAGAGAAGTAACGAAGAAACGCAGGGAAAGAACCGGGTATAACACGCACCCTTCATGCTATTTTCCGCCAATGTACAACAACCACCCGTCTTTAACGATAGTGCTTGTGTTGCTGCGCATCTGGAGTGCTACTCATACAAATGTAGCGCTAATTTTGCAGCACATTGTAACGGTGGCTATTTCGAGTTCTACAAAAATCAACGTGAAGTGACTACAATTGCAGCTTTAAAGCTGGCAGCCCCAGCAGTACGGATATATGCCTCTCGGTTAGATGAAAGTTCAGATGTCCATTTCATATGCAAGTACGCTGGCCTGTATGTACTCTGCGATGAAGTTACACTGTATGTTAGAAATTAAGGCAATCTTGTAATAGGGGTCAGAGAAGGGCAGACTTTAGATGTCGTGTTATAATTCATTTATCATAACTTTGTGCTTATTTTCATTCATTGATGCAATATATTGCAATTAATGGTATAAAAAAATGCGCGATATCACACTTAAAAAGCTCGTTTTACAGCAAATTCCGGCGTCGGTGTCGGCAGCGGCGTCGTTGGTTGTGAGCGGAAAAGCATCATCTTGTCCGTGACCGAAAAATCGAGAAAGATGTAAATAAAATAAATAATAAAAAATTTCCGGGTCCGAATGAGGATCGAATCCCACGCCGTCTGCGTGGCAAGCAGGTGTTCTACCACACAGCCACGCTTCTGCTTGGTTTTACATATAAACTAACTTCCTCTGCTTGGAAATACAGTGAAAATAACTTTCATGCAACACACGCGTCCTGTATACAGGCGTCACAATACAACATGTAATAACCCAGTAATATTGCGTGGGCACAAGCGTACATTGCCATCGGGCGTCAGAAGATGTGAATATCATAACGACATTGTGGTTTAAAGCCATCCACCCATTACAAAAGGCACACACGTCACTGCGCGTATTCCCTTAAGACCACGTAATGGGGTGCATAGCAAGTTCGAAAACATTTCCCGCGAATAATTGCTCGTGGTTTAAAGCATGCTTAGTGCTTAGTGCCATTACATAGTATGCACTAAGTGATTGAAGTACGCACTATAGGGACAGGATATAATAATTGCTCGTGGTTTAAAGCATGCTACCCATTACATAGTATGCACTAAGTGATTGAAGTACGCACTATAGGGACAGGAACTCTTAAAGGCGAAGCTTAAAGGTCCCCCCAATTTTTTTTCTGCTATTCTATAAGGATGCCTGAGATAATTATAAGTAAGCAAGAAACCTGCGCAAAATATGCCCATGTTATTCGAAATCACAGGCACTTTACCTCATCTAACTGGTTTTGTCTGTTTGGCTTTTGCGCATTTTATTTCCCAGACTGATCATTGTGATAAGGACGTATATAAATCGAGAGATGTACAGAACACACTTAATGTATTTGACCCTCGTTAAATCAATTTCCGGTTAGTGAATTAAGCATTATCAGGGCGTTTCCACGTCAATTACGAAGCTCATCACTTCAAGCCTATATCATAACCGGAACTTTCCGTATTTTGCGAACCTGATTACAAAGTGCTCCATTGACGGTATTTTGGAGCGCGAAAACAGACAAGATACACGAGAAGGACTGAACAGGACGAGCGCTCATGCCTCGTTCGTCTAAAGCCCTAATAGCCTACCGCTCTGCGCATTCCAAGTTGGTAAAAAATGAGATTCCTTTTTCTTGCATCCGTTCAGCGGTGACCTAAGTCATGCCAGCATTTAATGCGCGAAAGCGCAGCAGGCCAAGTAAAGAAGCTGTGTGAGGCTGGCTACCCTGAAGGCATTATCGCCACAGCGAGCCAAAAGTGCCTTAGGCTCATCAAGGCAAGAACGAATCACGTACCCAATGTTGCGCCGGCGGAGGAGAGAAGGAAATACGCCGTCATTCCATATGTTCATGGTCTTTCGCATCGGACTGAAGAAGGTGGCCGCCCGATAAAATGTTGACGTGGCTTTTGAATGCCAAGAATAAGCTAGGTTCCATATGTCCGGCTCTTCACAAGCGCCTACGTAACAAGGGATTGCCGAGGCAGACATGTAACATTAATCATAGTATGCCTTTTGTTCCTTGCGTGTGCAACGCTTTCTATCACATTCCTTTTCACATGTGGCCACTGCTACATAGGTCAGACCGGTCCGATGTCTGAATGTTAGGCTAAGGGAGCACCACAGCTCCCTAAAAGGTGCCCCCCTATTCACACCTCGCGCGTCATTGTCGAAATTGTGGATGCAATCCCGAGTTCAACAAAACCACCGTTCTTTTCCGACACACAAACAAAACAAGAGAATTAATCGAAGCCTTCCATATCGACAAAAGTGCTTCCACGTGCGTCAGCGAGCCGTCTATTAACCTGCTAACCAGTGAAGTGGCTTATCTGGGTAAGTCTTTGGTGCCGGCATCAGACCAGCGGCAGCCATGCGCACGCTTGGCATAACCACGGTCGTTTTCTCCCCCCAGTTTGTTGCTACTCTGTCTTGTGAACCTCATGCGCAGGAGGTAGGTGTGTGGTTTTGGTTTTTGTTATCATTTTTAACTGGGAGGTGATAGCTGTTCTTCGGTTGTTAGATTGTGGTATCACGCATGCGTTTCTCTGTTTTTTGTTGCCTTTAGGTGTATGATAAAACTTGGCCATCTTCTGTGAATAAACTTTAGTTTGAAGGAGAGCGCTCGTCCTGTTCAGTCCTTTTCGTGTATCTTGCCTGTTTTCGCGCTCCAAAATACCGTCATGGATCAATACAAACTCGCCCAAATATCTGTGCTTCTAAATACAAAGTGCTCCGTCGTAGAAAACTACGCAATGATTTTAGCAGCATATGGTTCTTTTGCGTGCATGTACGTAATTGAAGTTCAAGAGTGCATCCTCATTTCAAATTCAAATTCAATTTTATTCAGCATTTTCTTTACGAAACTTGCGGAAAGAAAATGCAAGGATCAGAGCAAAAAGCTGCTATGTTAGCAGCTTGACGAGGCTCCTACCCCTTTTGCTTGGCATCGGAAATCCACAAAGCACAGATATGAAAACATTCAGACATTGATCTGCAAACTTCAGCAAATGAGGAAAAAAAAACAGTTCCATTACATCAGCGTTTCAGGTTTACATAAAATGAATAAATAACAAAAAAAGGAAAAAGAACAAGTAATGCAAAAACCAGTGTACAGTCATTCATCAAAAATGCACACTTGCTAAACGGCTACCAAATGCTACAAAAGTAATTATAAAAAGTATACAACGTTAAATGTGGCAAACGTAAGCTTGGGAGTGGTATAACAAAAACGCTGACAGGTGAAAGGTTACATGTATCACTTCGAAGTAAAAAAAAGCAACAACGTAGGATGACAAACCATACAAATTAGCACTATTACACGACGTTTTTCGAAGCCATATTTCGAAGCCATTGAGAGCGGAAGAGAGGAAACCATTGCTGTAGTCGAACCCGGGCTTAAATGGTTCAGCGCTAAAATTGGAAACCGTGGACAAAGAGGTGACAATCACAAGCGCAGACTTCTAGGTGGCGTTCATTACCGCAAGACACAAATGTTATGAAATCAACACCTTAGTAGCGGGTGTGCTTTGTTAAAACTGTTCAATCATTAATGTAAACAATTACTGCTCCTACAGGATGCGATGTCGTACAACAAGATGAATGTTCTCCACTGGCACATCGTGGACGACGAAGCCTTTCCTTACGTGAGCAAGAAGTTCCCGAGCATGAGCGAAAAGGTGAGTTTGCGTGGGTTTACCATTGCTTTTCTATTTAGTATGGACGAACATTGTGAATGGGGAAAAACTTACACCTACTGCCCTAGTTTCTGAAATTTGAGAACCTGGTGGGAACAGTTGAAATAATTTTATTGTGGATTACGTACATAGCCATTCTTTCGTATCACTCCTTCCCTTAAAAAGGCGAGAAGTGAACTATGCCTGCTTTTAGTAAACCTATCTGCGTTTTTTTACGTCTCCTCTCTCTCTTGGTACCAGCAGCAGCTTGCGCTACTTATGACGTGGCTCATGGAGGAAGCATGCTTCATACGCAGAGGAGTTGCGCTGGTCATAGGCAAGATACGAACGATGTCTTTAAGACTGAAGATTTGCTGCACAGTATTAGGCGTTTCGAAATTGGGCTGATTGGCACATACTGATTTTGAACGATGAAACAAGCGTATAAGAAGACGAAGACGAGAGGACACAAATACGGCGCGGCCGGGCACACATCGCACGCACACGGATTCACGAAACGCCTTTATGAGTTTTATGTTTACAATAGTCGCACGTAGAAATGGTGCTTTAAAATATTGATACAACTGCTGCATGCTGCTACATGCAGCTGTAACATGCGAAATGTTTGAGACGGGCCATGCTGAATAAGGTATATATTGCGTACATCAAAGGGAACATTGCAGCAATAAATGAGGCATACAACGATCAAGTATCGATAGAGACTTTCCTCTTAGTGGACCATGTAGGAGTCCAAGCGAAAATGTTGAAGTCATGTAATTATTTCGGAATACTTGTTTTGTTGGACTTATTATTTAGTACTTCGGACCCGGCATATAACACATTTTCACGTTGATGTAACTGTCTGAAAATGTTGCAAATAAACCATATTATTTAGTACTTCTACTCCGGCCATATAACACATTTTCACGTTGATGTAACTTTCTGAAAATGTTCCAAGTAAACCATTTCAAAAAATTAGTGACGTCACGATTGATAACGGTGTATATTTAGAAAGATTGAAAATAGCAAACTGAGCTTGCCGACTTAGTTACGCAGCACCGAGAAAGAGTGTTATGCGTCTCGCTTATGCCAAGCCGTGCATTTCAAGGCACAAGGCATACAGCCAAAATTATTGTGTGAAATTCCTACATAAAAGCTGAATCCATGTCCATAGCTGTGTAGCAAGAGAACGTTCGTTAAATGATTAGTAAACAAAAGGAACTACTTGTAGAAAAGCCAGCAAAAGGTCGGGACACAAGAAAGATCAGACGCACACATCGCTGGAGCTAAGAACTGACAGTTGTTGGTTCCAGAGGCGTCTGCGTCTGCCTCTTTCTTGTGTCCCGTCCTTTTGTGGCTTGTCTTCAAAGTAACATGATCCAACTGGTCCAGATATCGACTCTTCTGAAAAGGGACTAGTTCTCTCACCCTAACAATAAGAATGTTTAAATTACAGTAATATTGGTGGAAGCAAGTAGTGTAAAACAATGCGGTACGGAATACAGGAAATCTCAGAAGAGCCATAGGTCTTCTCATAGCTGATAGCGCATTTCGTTTATTCTAATGACCTATGGTTACAGTGCTTTCCAAGCAAAGGCAACACGTGAGCACTTCCCCTATGACAGCTCTAGTCTCCGTCGTTCTGAGTACTTTGAAGCCAGTGCAGCCGCTCTCGGAGGCCTGGTGCGCACGTGAAGACGTATCACCCTTGATGTCCCCACATGCAAATGCCTGCGTATATTGACAGATGAACGGACCGTGAAAGCAAATCAATAGGTACGATAAGCGCAAGGTTAACGAGTGTGGGGCACAGAACTTTACCTTGAGGCCACACTGCGACAAGTACAATGGTGCGCTGCATTAGCATCTTCTGTCTGTACAAACAACGTTCTGCCCTTCAAGTGGCTTTAAAGGGGCCCTGCAACACTTTTCCAAGTAGCCATGGAATGGATTCACTAATGGAGGTTATTGCCTCACGAATTCACCGCCGCAAAAATTTTTAGAATCCGTCCAGTACGAACGGAGTTACAAAGATGTGTCGCACGCTGAAATTGCATTCCTTCTTCTCTCGTCCCGACGAAAGCACTGAAAGCTAAGCAGGGAAGGATGGCACAGGGAAAGAAAATACGTCACGCACGCCTCGTGACCTTGAGTACCTTTTCTCTGCTTTTTTCTTTGAATGCGCGGCATTTCAGTGCAATCGCGCGCGCGCGCGCGTGGACAAGTCACGGCCTCCCGCGGCGGCCCCAGTAACGACCGAGTACGCCATGCTCAAATCAGCCAATGGCTGATACAATGGCTGTGACGAGTGATTTTTGTGCTTGTGGCATCACTTGTCGAGAGAAGAGAAAGCAATTTTTATCTGACTGAGAATTTATTGTGAATTCCAGGCCGCGTGCTGCGCTATAAAATTTGGCTCGTGTGTTCTCGGGAGCCTCGGCTTCCGATCGGCAGCGTTTTCTGACCGTGCTCAAAAAGTGTTGCAGGGCCCCTTTGATTCCATTGGTAGACACGGCGCTCTAACCCAACATTCCCCAAAGTAAATCCGGAATTGCATCGTGCGATGGATTGTCGTAGGCGCCTTTTACGTGTTAGAATATTGCCACAGGTCATCTGTTTATTTATATCATGAAGCCTGGTGCCACCACAAAGTGTAATAAAAAGAATACCACACGGCATGCTTGTTATGATAATCCTGAAACACATATCGCTCTTATAATCTCGTGATTTCGTGGCGGCCTACGTTTGTACACGTGGCAGAGAGAGAGACAACCGGAATTCCTTTAAGGAAGAAAAGCGGTCTTTGTAAGTGAAATCGAAAACTATTTTGCTGTTATGAAGGTACCGATACACAAAGCACATTTGTAGTCCTATGGATTTTGCTGTTGGTAACACAGAATATTGACTACGCATATCATGTCAAGGGCCCAGTAGAAGTTGGGGCATAGCGTACGATGAAAAGCATGCTTTATGATTGTAAAATGTTGCCAACGAAATCTTTCTTTTATCTGCGCAGGGTGCTTATGACCCAGGAAATCCGCGTGTACCGGCCAAGAGACGTGCAGTATGTCATCAGCGAAGCTGCAGCGAGGGGCATTCGCGTCATGGCGGAATTCGACACACCTGGTAAGAGCACCCTCGGAGTAAATAAATGAATAAATGCCAAGTAAATAACTAAACAGCGTACAGGTCAAGCACTGGGACGTCCCACAGGCCGCAATAGTTTTGTGTTGTTTATTAAACATGTGTGTGCTATTTTTCTTATATTTTTTTTCAAATTCATTCAGCGTATACTTATTTCAGCGTATGCAGCGTACGCGAGCGCTATATTGCGTAGTGATTACCTGTGCGCGAGTGTCGGCTCACTGGGTAATGTTAACTAGCATCTACAGCTGGGCGAGGTTGGTGCATATTCATAGTTTTAAAAAAGTGCGAACAAACAACAATACAAAGAAAGCGAAGGGGACACGAAGGGGAAACGAAGGGCGCCATAGATGTTCCATTTGTTTATCTGTGTTTTTTCTCGCGCTTTCTTTAACTCCGTGTAATGTTAGCAAACTACTTAGTGGCGCCGTGTGGCAGGAAAGCGCATCTGATTCAAACGTCGCCCTTGATTTATGTCTGGCTATTGGCCAATAGCATGCTATCTGCTGTTCGACGTTAACAGTAGGCGCCGGCAGCTTCGAAGACAGCGGGCACATGCCTCTTTATGGAAAAAAAATAAAAAGGGGCACCTGAGAAAATGGCAAATTCATGTTCAGATTCCAAACTCTCCTTTGCCAATGCACGACTCCAAGGTTTGGCTGAGCCGTTCATAGCAGTGTCTCCTATACGCAGGAGTGTGTTTTCTTGCCAAGCCCTAGGGCTGGATTATGACACCTCTAAATTGAATGTGGTGAGATGGGCTTGGTCGGTGCAGGTTAACAATTAAATGTTTTCTATGGTAAACACACACCATATAACGGTGAAACCGACGGGACGAGGCTAAAGTAGTGTTTTGTACAGGTTGCACTATGCCTCTCAAGCACACAACTTATAGCTTATGTAAATAGCAAGATGTGGCTACTTATAGTGAATATTCGCAGAGATACCAAGACTTTCATCTCGATACAGGACACACCCGGTCGTGGGGTGAGGCTTTTCCTGAGATCCTGACGACCTGCTACAAGGGGATGGAACCCTTCGCACTTGGGCCGATAGACCCCTCCACGAATGCGACATACGCTTTTCTTAAGGAGCTGTTCGCTGAGGTGGCAGACGTGTTTCCCGAACAGTACATTCACCTGGGAGGAGATGAAGTCAGCTTCAACTGCTGGTATGTGCGGTGTCATCTAAAGCAAAACAATATCCGTTATTTGTGTTGGGCATGTGACTTGTTAATTAATATACATCTCAGAAGGGCCCGCTCTGCTTCGCCTGAACATGCATCAATGAGCAGCAAAGAAGTGATTATTGTGCACATATTGATCTAATTTTCTTTCTTGATATCTTCTGAAGTACCAACAAGATTTCTGTTAATGCTCACCAAAAGGCCAAGTGCAGAGATTTACATACACGGAAAAAAGGCCAGCATGGATAACGCGGCGTTCATGGCGGTAATTGTGGTCTGGCCATCTGAAATATATGCAGAGCGGGGCCTTCCAGAAAAAAAAAGCATATAGAGATAAACGTGAATGTAGAGTGAATACAAGCGAGTTGAAACAAATTCACAGTTTAGAATTTATGACGAGGTCCGAAATTGTGCAATGTTTCATTCTAGAATGCAGTCGCCTGGGTGTAGTAGTCGGGTTGCTTACCAGTAATAGCGCTTCTGTACAAAAATCACCAGAGGGGGGCACTGGCACTAGTGTCTACATGAGGTGAAAATGTGGCAGTAAACTCGTTGCGGAAGGCGAGAAGCATTAGCCCTATAAGACTGGTCGGTGTTGCTTCAGACGACTTCGTGAAACTGAAATGGTCTATTTCGAACACAACAAACCGTTATATTCGGAGCGTAACTGTGCATGTGTGTGGAACATAGGTTGATTTCACCATGTTTCTGACAATGTCATTGTGTGGTAGTTTGCAGACATAGCGTGTAATAAGTAACGCCAAGAGAGAGTTTGAATATGTGAGCATCGGAACATTACATTATACCATTTACTTTGCGCATAATTTTCTTAATAACTATACAAATAGGGACAAAGTTATATTTAGTAATTTTGTAGTACTATTAAGTTTTCGACCGTCACAAAAACCATTTACTAATACTTCAATCGTCACCACAAGGTGGTAGTTTTTTCTTTATAACTGCCCAGATACCTAGTCGAAAGTTGCGGGAGGTTTTCGAGATAAGTTTTAATCGTCTATCAACCATATCCCCACTTGTAGCTCTGTTTCGTGCAAATATTACAATTATTGAAACCGATGCCCAATAATTTACGTAGCGTCACGTGGTCGACTGCCCAGCGGAGTCGCAACTTTGCTTAAGCCTCATGTCAAAGATTTTTCATTCGTTTGGTATGAACTGACAAGCCGAACTGAACAATGAAATGAATAATGCTGAAGAGTGCGAACTAAACCGATATGAATAATGTTTATTCACAACCAGGCGTGTTTAAGCCTATCTCAGGTCGTGAGATTCCTGCTTGCGCGTGCGCAGCCAAGGCCGAATTGAAGCCTGGTACTATGTTGAGAACGATTAGTCGTCGGTAGAGATTGGTGGTAGTGATGGAGTATTTCTGCGGAAGCGATTGGACGAGTTGAGATGATTATAATGGTGTGACCGCAAAAATCCCTCTTTGGCTCACAGAGTTCATCCTTGCTGTAGTCTGCGAACCAATTTGTTGTAATATAATATGTCATATATACAAGTAGGATTCCTGTAGAAGCAATTACTCAGTTCTCTTCATTTTTTGTTTCATGCTATCGTAAACTACGACCGCTTATTGAGAAAACATCGACAATTGTCTGTTCAGCAGGCATATGTCACATGAAATAATTGTTTTTTGCAGGAAATCGAATCCTAACATCACGGATTTCATGGAGCAGATTGGTATTCCCGGTGACTACAACAAGCTAGAAGAATTTTACATACAAAGGTGAGCACGCCTCGAATCAGTTTTTTCGCGCTCTGCTTGAGCGTCCATAACGCTGAAAAAGCGTCTCCATTGTCAATTTCACATACTTCCCTACCGATTGCAATCTAGCGAAAAAAATCCAAACAAGTCAAACCCCATCAAGTGATTTAGCACTAATAAGGAAATAAAAAATGCCCCCCACCTCCCCGAAGGGAATCGTGAGGAAATGCGAATGCATTTCGCGCGCGCTTCACTCCATTTATATATGGTGGTTGTGGTTCGAAGAAGGAAAAGGCGCCTAATTTCTGCAGCCCGGTCGGGAGCACGGCGCAGCGCCTGTTTTTTTTCTTTATCGCGGTAGCTCCGCTGAGCTCCCGCGATGCGAGCGCCCTCACGCGCCAGAGCGCGCTCCTCCTCTCCACTTTGCTAGGGGCGAGGATAAGCGCGCGCACCCGCAGCTTTTGCTATGGGAGAGAGAGTGAGAGCGGAGAGATAACACCTGCCGGCGCGCGGACACCTCCTCAACCTATCCTCCTCCCCGCGGACAACGCCGGCCAACGCCGGACAACGCCGGACAACGCCGCCTGACATAGCCCGACTAAGAAATGCATTCGCATTTAAAACGATCGTCTTATCCAGGACCAAAACTGGGGAGGAGCGAAGCATGTAGGGAAAGGCGTTTCAGCTCCAGTAACGTGAAACCCGGGGAAGGGCGAAGCTTGCAGTGTTTTCTTATTCTTGTTCTGCTTCTTCTTCTTCTTCTTCTTCTTCTTCTCTACATGCCCGGTATCAGTTCCCTACCGCATGTAAGGATGGGTGTTTCAGCTCTAATAACGGGTGAACTACTGCCAATTTTATTTTTAGTCGACCGGTGGCAAGTGTGGGATTCACCCAATTTTTGTGGCGCATACCCGTTTTTGTGATGAGCCGTGACTACATGGCACATCATGACGACATTAGACGCTGACCAGCCAAGACCCTGAGGTGCTTCGCTATGTCATGGTCACGTCATGATTGCGTCACAAATTTCGTCGACCTTGTGTCGTCACGATGCCCTGATGGGGTGACGTCGTTACGTGAAGTTAACTTTACGATGGACTGTGATTACATGACACACCGTGACTACAGCAGACGCCGAGAAACCGAGCACCTAAAACTAAAAGGGAGGAGAACACAACAGTGCACAGGGCGAGCGGTATCAAAATTTTATTTATTTATAAAATAAGGCAGCTCATGTAAGCTGAACGCCTGCTATCAGAGGAATCAGTACTCCGCCCTATTAGTTCCTTTACTTTACAATTCGCGCCATAGGCAGACTTACATTACAGAGATAAAAACACTGTTTATGATGCTTCACTGGAAATGTGATTGATTACCATCACAAATTACTCCCTGACAAATGCAGCGAGCCAGCGATTCACTAAAGCTTAGTCTGTCACGTTAGATTCTTTCCAATTTTATGTGCCAAACATCCCTTTTGCCTACTCGCACCAGAAAACCTCTTGATGAATCCTGGCTTAAGTAGAATGACACCCACATACGAAAATCCTTGCAGTTTGGTAGTTCCGTGTATCATACCTAGGAAGTCGCTCCCAAGAGCACTAACTACGGTGCTATTTGTGTCGGGCTTGGGCATATGTGAATCGAGCTAAAACCATTATGTGTAGCCCGTAAAAAAAAGTTACAGTTTCACCGCAAGGGTGAAGCAATGGATGCGATAGCAACAAATTCTAATGTTATTCGAAGTGAGGCTGGCAGCTAACCTCTTTTGGATCCGATCTCACGCAATTCTACAAAATGCTGGTTTAAGAGCATACGGCCGCTCCAGGTAAACTGTTTGTTTGCAGAATCACCTCACGTTGAGAGCGCAGCACGTAGGAGCCAGCCGCCCGCTGTCGACTGCTGAGATTGCGAAATAACGCGTGCGCCAGCGACGACGGCGCTCGTAAAACCGAAGGTCGCAGTGGCTGCGTTAGGGACCCCCCTCCCCCCCCTCACGCCTTTCCGCTCTTGTTAAAGACGCGCGGGGCGTTTCCTCTCTTCTTGAGTATTCCCTGGCTGGTCGAACAGGCGGGGGGGGATCTTATCGCATACGCCTCGGAGTGACGAAGATGGGCCGGCTTGTTTGATGTCCGCTTCAGCCGTGTTTGTCGCCCCCCGTTCCCGCGCTGTTACCCGCGGGTAGAACGTACGAAGCGCTGGGGGGATCTATCAGTTTGGACTTTATACGTGAAATGACGGCGACGGCGACGGTGACGGCAACGGCAAAACCCCGTCGAGACTGTCCATATAATTGCTATCGCAATAATAATTAGTACGGTTACGTAGAGGCTCCGATAGATTCACTTAGCGGGGACATGACACCCAATTTTCGCTCATAATCTGTGTTATGTGGGTTAATCCTTGGGTGTTCACGAACAACCTGGCGAAGTTTCAGCGCATGTGGTCGTGCACTTTATTTATAACGGGCATTTTTATAAATATGGGACTGGCCCGAGAGTCTGAAACACTGGCGCGCTCGCGAGCCGTGTCGTAAGAAGCCACTTGCTCTGCGAGCGTCTGTATTCCTGTCAACGATTTTGTTTCGTGGTCAGCTGCGCGTACAATGGAGCCACTACAGCTTTCTTCAGCTTGGCATTGACAATTGAACAATTTGCAGCGGCTGAAACTGAGGTAGAAGACGATGGCTCCACTTCGTGAAGCACGTGACGTCACTCGCTCCATGGCAAAATGGCGGTCGCTGGCGTTGGGCGGGGTTTCCGGCCGGCGGCTTCGAGGGTTAATTTTGCGATGAAATATTCTTTTACAGTCCATTTTTCATATATATGCAGGCGCAATAGACCTTACTTCTGAGATCAACCAGCTTTGCTGTTTCTTAAAGGGGTGGTGCCATCAAATTTCCAGGCCATAACAAGCCTATTGTGGGTTTCCTTCTGTATGCAAGGACACTCCACACGAAGGGTCGGACACAGCAAACGTTTAAAATATATTTTAAATGCAGAAGAGTTGATAGGCGGGCTAGTTGGTATAGATTCATTATGGCAACTTGGCAGCGCAAACAAACGGGACGAAGTAAGAAGGTACACAAACAAGCGCACACTGAAACTTAGGATTTAATCGTAGCAGAAATATATACAAGAAAAAACACAAGGGGGGAAAGAGGGTTACAAGGGGAAGGGTCAACCAACACCAGGTGTATACAAGAAAAAACACAAGGGGGAAAGAGGGTTACAAGGGGAAGGGTCAACCAACACCAGGTGTCGACACCTGGTGTTGGTTGACCCTTCCCCTTGTAACCCTCTTTCCCCCTTGTGTTTTTTCTTGTATATATTTCTGCTACGATTAAATCCTAAGTTTCAGTGCGCGCTTGTTTGTGTACCTTCTTACTTCGTCCCGTTTGTTTGCGCTGCCAAGTTGTCATAATGAGTATTTTAATTCACTTCCAAAGTGTACCCAAATGCTCATTCTCCCGATCGATGCCCATCGCTAGCTCATTAAAACTGACGTAGCTCTATAGGAAGGACAACGAAAGTTGTAGTGACGTCACACCAGATTTGTAGTGACGTGAGTGACCTCCGGACGTCCGCCACCCCCCGAGACGTACTTACCGGCAAAGCATCGGTTGCTACATTACTCGCCGAGTTTCGATCGCTTCCTGGCTAAGTGCTGCGCATCTTCGCGCGAACCTTGTGTGGTCACGTGACCAAGTCTCCTACACTTCTACGTCACTGCTCAACTTTGCGCCCAGAAACCGAAACCGAAGGTTGTCCGCATAAATCAGGCGATATTAAATTATTTAGCGAGAATACGTGAATCTTGGTGCGTGTATCGTGCTTCCTAGAGCTATAAGAAACGCTTGCAGCGAAGAACGCGCAAGCCATAAATTTGGTAGCACCACCCCTTTAAGCTTCACACGGCTAGTGTGAACTTCTTTCTTCTTGTACTGATGGCAGAAAAACATAAATATTAATATTAGGTAAAGAAATGGCAGACGAGCATGAACTTCGGAAGTGCTGAGAGAGCTGCCATTATGTAGGCGTGTCTCAACTTCCGGGCGACCATCAAAAGCAGCCTTTTTTCGTTAGATGCCTGTGTGTGATTGCATTTGCAGGTTACTGAAAATCGTGCAAAAGCTACGGAAGAGCTACATGGTCTGGCAGGAAGTATTCGACAACGGGGTTGAGGTAAGCGGCAGCATCTCGCATATTTTGCGTTGTGCAACATTCTATTTGTAGTAATTATTAAAAGTTAGGTGAAAGAAACAAAATTGCTACTCTACGGAAAGTGAAATTTAATTTCACATTTTTTCATTATACATTGGCGAATATCGTCACAATATTAAAAGCGCATATTGTCCGCGACACGTGTAGAGTCGCTGTAAAACAAAGCAGTCTTTCTTATTTAGGTTTGCGGCTCTGGCCAGCTGTTTTTGTGTGACTATGCATGAAACACATGTCAGGAAAACTATTGTTTTGGGACGCAATGGTCAAGTATGGCAAAAATGCACCGATGCAGTGTTAATTTGTGACAGCGGAACGATGAATTATGAGATGGCGAAGGTACTTGGCTGCAAAAGGGCCTAAAGAGTCGCTGTTATATCCCTAAGAAAGATATATTGCAAAGATATTGCAGTGGTTAATGAAATGTACGAAGGAGTGTAAAGGTGCACGAAGAAATTTTATGCTACCTGGTAAAACGTGACAGTGTTAACTGCAAAAATCAGGAGGACCCCTGATGGGCTAAGCAATCACTTAGCAAAATAAAGTATCCCCTATAACATTTAAAAAAAAACAGTGTATTCTCGTGCCATTTCTGAAGAGATGTGCATAAAGAACAGCTGAGACTGAATTTTCAAAACTCATGAATAACATGTGACTTGAAATGAAGGTTTCCAAATTTCGCTTACACTTGCCTCCGACCGTTAACAATATTAACTGCAGGTCTCATGCGCTTCTGTCAAGTTTCCTGACGACATGGTCTCTCATCTGCCTGTAGGGAACTATTTCGACATCACTGTCACACTAATACAACATGAACGTGCACAGACGCAACCAAATGAATTCAGGGAATTAGGAACCATTGTTTCGCATTTTGCTGCGTGCGCACGTAAAGAGCTTTGGTATTTGTTTGATATCAAGTAATAGTTTCATATTATAATGTCTGGGGTCTTACGTCCCAAAACCGCGATATGATTATGCGGGACGCCGTAGCAGAGGGCTCCGGAAATTTTGACCATCCAGTGTTTTTTAAACTGCACTGACATCACTCAGTACATGTGCCCTTACTATTTCGCCTCCATCGAAATGTGACCGCTGCGGCCGGGATTCGAACACGCGACCTTCGGGATCAGCAGCCGCGCACCGTACCGCTACACCACATCGGTGGACAAGAAATACAGTTTCAACATGAAATGATTTCTGTCTCGCCTGAAGTACTTGTTTCACTCGGTTGTCACACTGTGCTTGGGACATTCATATTGTTCACTGACAACGTCTGTTGAAAGAAATGTCCGTCGAGACAACTTTGTGCCTAGCGCAAAGCTTTACCCTTCTCGTTTTCTACTATTTGTATCAAGCACTGACTCAAGTAAGGCTAAAGACATGAAACCACCACGATCCACTGACAAATGGCATTGTTGTGCTTCTAGACTCCTTAACTATATTCAGTTCATTATACCAGCTGGAAGTTTTAATCCTCTTATGTGTGTGCACAGGTATGCCCGGAAACTTAAACGAAGAGGAAAATGGTTGGAGTACAGAATGTTGAAGAATTAGGTAGTCGCTTTAGTAAAGCTTGCTACTGAGAAACTGGCGTGAGTTGACACTCTTCCGTATAGAGACGGCCTCTGCGCCACCATGAAATACCACATTTCATAATTAATAATTTCGTACAATTAGCTTTGTTGTTCATTAATGTTAATTACATTTGTGAGGCGAGTTCGTCCACGGCTATCTTCTTAAGATACAAGATGGCGTGACAGCGCAATGCTTCGTCATGCAGATTGCGCCGGACACTGTGGTGCACGTATGGAAGGAGCCTCACGAAGCTGAATTGAGTTCCGTGACGAGAGCCGGGTACAATGCCCTCTTGTCCAGCTGCTGGTACTTGGACTACATCAGTTACACTCAAGACTGGAAGAGGTACTACGGCTGCGATCCGCATAACTTCACAGGCAAGTCAGCGTCTCACTCTAAGCAAGTCTATGCCTGCAGCATTGACAGCTTTCCTTGTTGGTACATTTCACTGCTAGTTTCACTATGCATATACCTTGAATATGCAAAATACGCTCGCAAGTGAACTGCTTGCATCGGTTGATGAAATATTATGCAC
>JALIZH010029499.1:0-33467 GCA_030522465.1 Rhipicephalus appendiculatus | reverse complement strand
ATCATCTTTAAGCGTCACGAGAATTTTCTGGCAGAACTCATACTTTAAACTTCGGTGAAATATACCGAGCAGCAATATTTGTTGTTATCTTTACGATTACTCAACACGGTCTCAGGATACTCACCCTGTGTGATATCCGAACGCCATTGTAGTCCCTGAACTTCTGGTAGCTTGAATTGTTAATAGTCTGAAAAACAATATTGTAAAAGAAAAAAAAATCTCCGGCGATTGCCATACTGCCTAATGCGAATTCTGAGCGCAGCTGTTTAGTCGCTCTGATTTTGCGATAAGTTGAGAAAAAACAATTTCAGAGAGACGTGTATGTAAGTGCAGTTGCATACCACTATTTATTTTTCACAACTATCTCTCTCAGGAACACACGTCTGCCAGTCTTTTATTGTAATGAAGGAAGCTTTGTAGTGGGAGAAGTGGAGGGAGATATGTTCGACTTGCTGCACCAATGCCTCGTTTTCAAAGACGAGGTCTATCCAAGTGTTTCGCGAGGTCTTCACAGCAGTGGGATGAGTTACGATGGAGAGGAACGGGATGTTCTCTCTCATAAGTTGTAGGAAGGTGTTGTTTGTTTTTATGTCTATAATAAAGTCACCCACAACTAACATTGGTGTGGGTCGATGTGCGGTTAATGCGAGGCGCGGGAAGTGCACAACGTCTTTGGTAAGCGCGGTGGGCGAGAATTACACTACCACTACCAGCAAGCCGTTGTCCAGCTTTGCGGCACACAGTTCACTAACTTCATCTGAGGTACCAAATATATCGACGGGTACTACAGACGTACTCGTGCGCAAGTAGATATCCACTGCTTCGTTAACTCTGCGTAACGAAGCAGATACATCTGCTTGTTATGGACGTACATGCCTTCATATACCATCGTCTTTTAAGAGTAACAGAGTCGCGAGCGCAAGTGAAAAGCCAGGCTCGCCGACACGTGATATCGCACGAAAGTGTTGGGGAGGGAAGATTTTTATGCGGAAATGTAATACTCCGTTCTAATATTTCTCCCTCTGCGCTCTTCCCCTCTGGCAGCCGCATGAGGGCTCTGGCACCTTGACGTGTGTACTGTTTACCGGCTCTGCCGTCAGCAGAATCACAGCTTACAACAGCAGCTATAACACTAGCGAATTTTAGTATATCGGGAAACTGCAAACGCAAAGATTTAGCGTTAGCGTTAGCGTCGCGTGCTCCAAACTGAGCATGTGCAGAACGTAAACGTAGCCTGAGCTCACGCTAACGCACGCAAGATATCCCGTATGCGTGCGTCTAAATGTCGTACAGAGTCCGTACCTAGAGAGAGAAGGATTTTTCGATCTAGGGACTTGCGATGGTGGTGCCGTCGGTGCCGTCACTTCGTAGCGGAGGTTTTTGGAACGCTGCTTCGCCGGCCGGTGTGGCCCGATATCGCCGTTATTTTCTCGAGCTAGCGCCCTGCTGGAGCGAGTTTCAGCGTTCGTCTCTTGTCTCTGCTTCGACGACGATGGACGATGACCGCGAGTCCTGCAGCTTTCGTTTCGGCAGCGTAGTACGCGATCCGGTGTCCCGTAGCGACTTCGTCGTGACTGCCTCAGAGAACATCTATGACTGCCTTTGCTTGATCGGTGTGGCTAGGGTTACGTCCAGGCGTAACTGTTGCCACCGCTGTCGTTACGTCCAGACGTTACTAGCGCCTTTCCTTACCTGCCGTCACTATAGGCTACTGCTCACTGTAAGGCCAGTTTTACTAGCGCCTTTCCTTGCCTGCCGTCACTATAGGCTACTGCTCACTATAAGGCCAGTTTTACTAGCGCCTTTCCTTACCTGCCGTCAGTATAGGCTACTGCTCACTATAGGGAGCTTTCACAAGCGACGGCGGCGCAGCGCATTGTGGGTAGTCCGCCATTTTGAAGTCATGACCAGCCGAGCCGGTAAGCGCGCGTGCGGCAGCTCCAAGTAAACAAACAGGCATACCGGCGAGATCGCGCTTGTTGTTCGTGTGAGGAGTACCGAGCAATGACTACGAAGTCAGCGAAGCCCAGAATGTACGCAGAGACGCTCTCTCCGAAGGACGGCGAGTGATGCAACGAGAAAATTCAACTATGCGGAGCGGACCCGTTCACGCTGCAGGCAGCCGACTACATAGTGGACGTGAACTTGTGGCCGCGCTCTGATGCCTCGGATATTTGCGTATTTTTAGTCTTGCTGTCGAGTTCTGTTTGTTCCGCGGCAGCAGCTCAAAGCAAGGAAGGCCCTTGACGGCCCCAACTTCGTGACAAGCGGCTGGGTATGCGAGCCGCGAGGGGAAGAAAGTTGCTGCCGACAGCGAGATCGTCGTGACACAGGTAGGTTTGTAAGGACGTTTTCTCGTTGCATCGCTCGCGGTCCTTCTTCGGAGAGAGCGTCTCTGCGTACATTCTGGTCTTCGCTGACTTCGTAGTCATTGCTCGGTACTCCTCACACGAACAACAAGCGCGATCTCGCCGGTATGCCTGTTTGTTTACTTGGAGCTGCCGCACGCTGCGCTTACCGGCTCGGCTGGCCATGACTTCAAAATGGCGGACTACCCACAATGCGCTGCGCCGCCGTCGCTTGTGAAAGCTCCCTATAAGGCCAGTCAAATATTTCGCCAGCGTTTGCTCAAGTGGATTGTGTCATTACAGCGAAAGAGTGGCAGCGACGTGGGTTGGGGCGCCCGCCGCTGTCACGAAGGCGATTTCCTTAAAGAAAAAAAATATATATATTAGCGGCGCCCGTGGAGCATTAATGCTATACTATTAGAACAGTACTTCAAAAAAGAAAAGAAAAAGTTTAAAAAAAAAGAACTTCGTCGAGATTTGAACCACCGACCTCTTTGCTCCGAGCACGGCACGTTAGCCCGCTGCGCCACTGGAGCTGATCGGTTAGGTGGGTTTAACAGGCGGAATGCCTACTCACACCGGCTGGCGAAGCGGCGTCGTTCCAAAAAGCTCCGTTACGAAGTGACGGCACCACCATCGCAAGTCCCTAGATCGAAAAATCCCTACGGACTCAGTACGACATTTAGACGCTCTCATCCCGTATACGTAGAGCAAGATGGCGGTGCCTGTTGAAGCGAGAGTCATCCACTTCAAATTTTTCGAGTCGTCGGCCCGCATTATTAAGCTCATTCATTCCCAAATAATGCTCGTATTTGATTTAGATTTAAGTAATGAGGCATCGCCAGTCGTATACTGGTGATTAATTAGCTCCGTCTTTGAGATACACATTCGATTTGCGGTGCAGAAGGCTTAACAAAATTTGGTTACAAGGTTCGCTCGTGTTTTCTGTAGCCTTGCAGAGATGGCGACGCTGCAATCATTCGCCTGTTTCCAAAATAAGGCAAATGCGGCCACAAGTCAATCTGAGACAGGTAATAGGGGTTTTGAGGAATACTCGGTTGCTGCATATATGTCGAAAGAAAGCGGTGTTTTTCGGCCCGTCAGACGCAACACTGAACCAAACGGGGCGCGGAGACGCAGCAGCGGTGACTTGGGAGAGCACAATTTAGTGGCGCACTTGAGGTTTTTACAGTGCATTTAGTGTTTTTATAACTAGGTGGCACCGCATGTGCTTGCGTTAGCGTTAGCGGGAATGCCTTTCGCTGTACTAAAAGCCCACCAGTTGGCAGGCCGTGCGTTCCGTTTTAGCTTTAACATTGAGACACACGCTAACGTTAACGTAAGCGCTTCCCGATATACTATAACTCGATACTACCCAAGTGACCTGTGCAAGTAATATACGCCCTCAAGCACATCGGTCCGTGCGAAAGCCCTTACGCCCATCCGCTGGTGTGTGTCCCGAAGAAGGACGGCAGTGTGCGACTTTTAACTAAACAAAGAGTTTTTTACATACGTTTGGTTATTAACGTTACCGAATGATCATTGTGAGGTAAATTGTGATGAAATTTCTTTTCATTTCCACTAGGTAAGAGGGAACTAAACCAAAGCGCGAATGGACTTGGTGGAATAGCAGCTATTTTATAAAACACTTGACAATGATTTCAAAAAGTAACATTCCAAAGCATGGCAATACACAATGCACAAGCTTTCAAAGCCTATTTCATAGCTCATAATATTCGTCCATCAGCAACAGAAGTAGAAAGATATTAGAACAAGCGAGGTTAAGCAATAATAGCAATATTGCTAAAATGTGTTTAGAGAAATTTATTAGCACAGACTATGGACATCAATAACATTTCAACAGAACAGAACATGCACAGACACGCGAAAATTGGTTACAAAAACATAGGTACACATGTACATTACATGGTAAACAAAAAGCACAATCAAACATGAATATGTACATTTTGCGTATTTACATGGCGTTTCTGCCGACACCAATCGACACATCAGCCTACAAAAACCAGGCAGGCCGAAAGATAAGTTTTACGCGTCTGTTGCAGACCAACAGAAAAGGGCAAGACCAGTGCCGAAGGAATTCCTCTTCACCAAGAAAGAGGAGCTCCACCGACAAAACAGATAGCAGCTCTGATCGGGAAGATAGCGCGACGGCGAAGGCCTGCTATCATTAACTATCATTAACAAGTTCTAGTAGAACATGAGCAATGCACTAAGGAATTAAAACAGTTGCGACATTTACCTTCACCGTCGACAGCCACTCGTGATGGTTTCTGCACATTTTTTTTTCAGATTACTTAGATTATTACAAGATCATCATCAGCGTGACGTTACCACAGATGTGGGGTCATTCCTTTCGACAAGGGAAGCCTCCATAGAGTGCACTCCTCACTAACACAGGCGGTTCGATTTTTAAATACAGTGCTCGTATATGCCGGAGTGAACTGAATTTTCTGCCTACAAATATATGTAGGTGGTATAGCGAGACGACAGCGGGCACACAACTCTGAAGGTGTAAGCACCATTATTAGCTATTATCTGTAACAGATGAATAAATACTTACTGCTTGTTTGTCACTGCATTCTTCAGAATTGTTCAGGCATAGCGAGCTGTTACAGAAGTTGAGCGTTGTTTGGTTATCCCAAAACTCATTTCGACGGCTCGTGCCTGCGTGTGGTAGCAGTGTTATTGCGTGACTTTCCCTTTTGAAGATGACATAAGTAGCGTCATTCTTTTTTCTCACAGCTTCCTTCTCGTTTTACACTATTCCATGCATACATAATTTAGCCTTTTTATTATTATTTACTGTCACTATTAAAACACGTGTATTGCTCTTTGAATGTGGCTATGCCACGGTGATCTATGACATATTCAGTCGTGCTTTGTGCAAAATTAAGTCACCACGAGGTTGTCCAGGTGCACAGCGCTAACCGATGAAGAGCTGTCTAAAAACACCCGTAAATAGCAGGACGCCTCCAAGAACTGTCAATGTGAATCAAAGTTCTGCGGAAGCTCTTGTATTGTTTCTTTTTAATGCATCTGAATTAAATATATACTTTGTGCACACAGCATGATATACCGGAGTCTATTCATTTGACTGGAAGCGTTTATAACCTTCAATTAATGCGCTAAATATTATGCACTTGAGGCCCTTAGATGAAAGCAAGAACTCCATACGACTGGAACAATTAATATCATGAAAAAGTCGAGCTTTTTATCAAACCTGATAGTGATCTCTTATAATACGAATATTTCGCCCCCACCCTCTCCGGGATAGTGTGACATAAGTTATTTTTGGCTAGCAGACGGTCAGGCTTGCATTCGGCGTTACGTTTAAAACTTCTATCGTGTCATCTAGACGATTCAACGTGGCCTGTTAAACGTCCTTGTTGACATCGAAGCTTCTTTTCGCAGCGTATAGTGTAATTGTTTCTTTCTCGGCGCAACGCCGCTTTTGCTCCACTTTCTGTTGCTCTGTCAGGTTAGTTTAGGTCCAGTGTTGGCAAAGGTTTGCCTTCCCCTGTGAAGGCAACGAGCCTTATAGAAGTTCAACGAAGCAAGCTGGCTTTCTGCGCTATTTCTTTCCGACACCCGACCATGTACAACGCTAATGTACAAATAATGTACAACGAATGTATAACGCGGGGCCACCGTCTCCGGTGCCATTGCGGCTTCTTGCACTCTCCACCAGCACTCAACGTCCCGGCTGCGGCAGCTCAGGCCGGCTTTCCCTCTCAGCGTTCTACTGTTGTCTGGGACGTATGCTATAGTGTGCGCGAACGGCTGGCCCTCGTTAGAGTCATAATGCCGTACTTCACAGCACCGCTCCTACTTGGCGTCATCCCTATCGAGACAGCAAAAAAGAAACAGTGCGGCTTCTTCAGTCAAGGATGAAACCAAAGGAAACGACACCGACAAGCGTTGTCCGCGTCACTCCCTTCAATTTTGTCCCCGTCTGAAGAAGCCGCGCTGTGTCCTTATTACTATATATAACCGTAGGCGTGCGCATGAGGGGGGGGCAGAGGGGGGCGGCCGACCCCCCCCCCCCCCGAGTTGCCTAAGAGGGGGGGGCGCAAAGTCGGCCCTATACATTGACCTAATAGGGGAGAGGGGCGCTGCAACGAACCTTCGCCCCCCCTGAAGGGGGAACCCTGCGCACGCTTATGTGTATAACCAATTAGTCCGAAGTTTGGCGTTACTAAGTAGCATCCCCATCAAGATCGTCGAGAACAGGTGTAAAGCTGACGTCGATGCGCCAGAACCATGCGTGCGGTGGTACGTGGTCTGACAGTTCAAGTGCAGATATGACACAAGCTTGGTTCCTCTATCATCCAAGGATAGACCAGAAAACTATCTGGCAAGCAGGACAAAGAGCAGAAGGAGCCGCAGCAAAGGAGGCAATGACAGTCTGCATTAAAATGGCGCTGAATTCAAATTACAATGAACATTTGCATGCAGACGCTGTGACTGAAAGCCATAGCCTCAGGCATTGATATATTTACCATTGAACCTTTCTATGGTGGTAGTGAGAAGCTGCGCGAAGATTGTTCCTACTGTTCCGAAGTTCACTGCCCTGCAATGAAAGGATAAAACACAATGTTTCTCACGATCATGAAATAAAGCCAGATCTCAACAAGCTGGCCGACCAGCTTTGGGTCGTCCGGCAAGCCGAAGATGACGCCCTGGTCCAAGGACTTCGAGCCGTCACTTGAGGCACCGCCATCATCATCGACGCAGAGTGGGAAGGGACAGGGGTCAATCCCCTCTTCCCCCCGCCTCGCCCGAAGGAAACTGCCGGACTTTACATAAAGTTCATTCATTCATTCATTCATTCATTCATTCATTCATTCATTCATTCATTCATTTCGTGTACAAATTGAAATACGAGAGAAAGCAATAGTGATGTAAACGTCGACGTTTCCAATTTGTTCAAAGGGCACTCCCAAAACTCATGATTTCCTGAAAATTTCACTCTTGGTCTCAATAATTCTTTCCATTGTATTTGTTTACGCGTACGTCCGGTTAATCTGACGCGCTCGCATAAAGTAAATATTCCCCGAAAACAAGGATCTGCATAGGTCGAGAGGTCTGCGGGCCGCAAACCTTTCGCCAGCGTCCGGCCTGCTCATGAATGCCGTCGTCCTATTCATTTCTTTGTAATGAACAAGACTGCTCTCTAGTCGATGATGATAAGGGAGCACCTACGAGCCACCGTGAGGGTCGCCTCCACACAAGAAGTTCATGTGGACGCTTCTTTTCTCGTCGCTGGTAAGGGTTGCCAGGCATCAGGTCAGCGTGTTTTGAACTTTAGTAGTTATCTTGCGCTTCACAAAGAATAAGTCTTGGGACTTTGTGAAACGGTACCCGCATTATTTTTCTCTCCTGTTGCCATCAATAACGATTTATTCGGGTAAGCTACAAGGACGGGACTGGTATCAGGCATTATTTTTTTTCTAATCACCGCATATAGTCACCATGTGCCGAAATATAAACGTGGGGTAAAAACTTTATATTCCATATTAGGCATTCTATATAGAGATCGGTATCGATATGTTTCTCGAATAACAGATACTTTTAGCTGAGCATCACTTGCGCTCAGCCCCGCGCTAATGTAGCGTCCCAAGACAGTGCAAGGAACTGCATACATTTCGTGTTTTTGACGAGCGCGTCTAGGTCAGTTGCAAACCGAAGCGTTTCCAAATCTTGTGTCTCTGAGCAAATTTAATCCACACTGTTATGCAGACAATTAATTGTCCGGGCTGTGGCAGGTCACCTTCTGTCTTCCATGTCACGATCGAGTGAACCGCCAACCACTTCCCTCCCTTGCCAACTCTCCTCTACCCGCTACGCAAAAGAGAGCTGTGGGACGATGCCCTCCACGACGGACTTCCCGAGGTCCTCCGAGCCATTATACAACGGGCTCGACACATCACCGGCATCATCCTAGGAACCCTGTACTAGGGGTTCCTCCCATGCTCCTCGCCTAATTTCAATTAATAATAAGGATGCTTCTCTCTCTCTCTTGCCGAGACGCAGTCAACGACGGCAAAACCTAGTCGACGCACCTTCACGCTCCGCGCAATCGACTTACAAGCGGAGCGAGAGATGGCTTCTACGCTCCGCCGTTCACACGGTTGTTCTGCGCACGCGCACTACACTTCCTTCTATGCGTCTGTATGTTAATCGAGTCACGCGCACTACAGTTCCCTCTACGCATTTGTGAGTAAATCGCTTGCATTCGCCGGTATCTCCGGAGCGCATCGTAAACGCTTAGCTAAAGCTCCCAAATGACACCAAATAATCGCCAGAAGCGATCCATATAGTAGATATAAGAAAAGCTTCTTTCCGATGGCACCGTTAGCTGACGTTCTGGTCACACCCCTCTCCGACCTCCCCGCGCATCCCGGCCATCGCGAGACTAAATTTCGCGACTGGGGCTCGGTAGCTGAGGGGAGACTTATACCACTGGCATAGGTAGTGTCAAAGTTTGTACCCTATTCTACGGCTCTGAGAATAAATAAAACAGGTTTCGAAAGCCATGCATTCATGCACTGCAAGCGCCGGAAGGATTTCCAAAAGGCTAAAATATGTCTGTTGCCATGCTTTAGACACCATCTATGCACAGAGCTTTTCCTTCGTGGATTACCTCAGTGGTTAGCTGCATTCTTGCAACGATCATCTTGTCACATCTTGCGCTGAGGCCGAGACCGTTTTCAGCACAGAATGCGATGAAAGAGTTGTAGTGCTTTTAACGGACTGCCTGTCTCAGGGACAGACTTTAAGCAGTGTCGCATTAGCCTTTCTTTCGTGTTCTTTTCCCCTTTTTATTTTTTTCTGTTGCGTATGCTTTATTCTCCTTCATTCCCCTTACCCCCTTTTCCCAGCACAGGGCTAGCAGCCTGACTAAAAACAAGCTAACCTCCTTGTCTTTTTATCTGTTTCTTCCTGCTGGTCACATCGATCTTCACGATTGGCGGACGCATACAGCAACGCTCGCCACGAAAGGGTAGGCTCTTGCGCCACACAATTAAGCTGTAAAAACACGAGTTAGCTTTTTACAGCATAGCTGTGGAGGTCGACGTTCGCCGTGTGTCGTAGATGGAAAATTATCATCATCATGAACGGGCACGCGCCCTCCTCGTCCTCTTCTGTTTTGCTTATGTAATTTTTACAGCAAAGTTGTTGGAGTCGAGGTTTGCCGTGCATGGTACATATGGAAAATTATCATCATGAATCAGCACGCGCTGTCCTCGTCCTCTTCTTCATCGCCTTCCTTTTCCTCCTCCTCTGCTTCGCTCCCAGAAAATGTGCGCAGAGCTGTCCGGCGTGGGATGCAATAACTCTAATGGGCGAGAGAACGAGTGCAGAGGGTGACAGAGAACGGAAGACATAGAAAGAGAGAAATTTTTGCACACAAAAAATGGTAAGGCGAGATCTGAACCCGCGTCCTCACAATGCGACGGCGACTGTCGTAACCACACGGCTATCCAGGCACGCTAACTGAGCATAGCATAGCACTGTGTCGTATAGTATAGCAAGGGGGTGGAAAAGGGGAAGTGAGGGCGAAAAGGATGGAAAGAAAGAGTGGAGAACGAGTAACTAGAGAGCAAGAAATAAAGAGATAGAAAGAAAGGCAAAGAGAAATAGAAAAGAAAAGCAAAGAAAAATAGAAAGAAAGGGCAGAAAGAGAGAAAAAGATAAAAGGCGAGAGAGCAACTACAGGGAGAGAGAGTGAAAGAAAGCAAAATATAAAAAATACAGAAAGAAAATGAATAAAGAGAAAAGGTATTAAGACAGAAAAACAAAGATAGAGAGAAAGCGATAGAAAGACAGACACAAAAGACATAGAAACAAATAAAGAGCAATATAGACATGTATTGTATAATATAGCAAGGGGTGTAAAAGAGAGTGTAAAAGCCAAGCCAAGCCACGAGCAGCTACGTGCCCATCAGGTCTGCTGTGGCTCAGCCTTGGGCGACATAGTGCAAGCTCGGCTATTTTTTTTATATATATTCTGCTCAACTATGTAACTCACCTCGGAATAGGAGGTCCCCCTGTAATGAGTCACAAGGGAGGCTGCTGGATATCCTGCAACAAAGCAGAGACAGTGTTTCTCTTGCTTTAGCTTCACTCGATTGTAGATAGCTCAATTTCAGCAGTGTGAATAAGTGTGTAACAACACAGCGGCACTACTCAGCTATATTTATAGCGTATGGAAAGTCGCCCATTCTTTTCATCTAGTGGGTGGTGGCTTTATATAAGCACACACATGCATGGAGTCTATATCCTCTCCCCCCTCCACTAAAATAAAATCAGGGTCACACCCCTGGAGCAATACATCAAAAAATAATGTTCTCAACCTTTTTTTTTTTTTTTTTGCCACGAAGTTTTTTGCTATTGACTTTTTTTTGTCATGTTCGCTTTTAATTGAGAAAAGAATCCCAGCATTTCAGTTAAACAAATGACACAATCTAAGGATATTCATAGCTATTCACTCGCTAAAACAAAAAGATTCAAGGTGAGGGAAAAAAGTCAGTTTCGCCACAAGGGGCGAAACAATGAATGCGATAGAAACAAATCGCAATGCCATATGAAGTAAAGTTAGCAGCTAACCCATTTAGCATGTGATCTGCTGTAAGCCAACGAAACGAAGGCGTTAGGAAACGCGACCGAAGTGGTGAAGCGAACTTCGTGGTGTCTACCTCTTCAACGCAAACTGAGCGGAACACAGCGCGTACAAGGGTGTCAGTCGTTTGCTGATACCTGTCAGGATAGCGCACGAGTGACCGCGCTCGGTCCGTCAGAGTAAGCAGTTCCTGCAGGAGCCACGCTTGCAGCCACATCTTCCGAACCCTCGGTAGGCCTTTCGCGCGACAAAATACTGGCGCCTTCTCTCCTCTTGAGCCACGATCGTTCGGCTGCCGTCGCACCTTTTCTTTGGCCCATACGACGGGCAGGGCGATTTTATTGCAACTTGGAATTTATACGGAACCTCACAGCGACGCCGACTCTGACGGCAATAATGCGTCAGGAGTGTCTATACAACTGCTGTTACTATAAGATACTCTGACATCCTCAACGTCACGCAGTCATCCGGTTCAATAATGCAGTTACACCTAATATTGTGAAACTTAGCCTGGATTTCTCATATATTTCTACCATGGCAAAAAGGGAAAAGGTCATTGATAGAATAATCAACATCCTAACGTGGTTGAATCTTTCCTTTTCGTTTCTTTCATGGTTTCCGGAGGGGGCCTTCCGTGATAATACTTTAATACAGGTTTCCATCAAATTCAGTACAATACTAAGTTTACTCATCGAAAACACAATTTTCCATATATTCTAAGAATATTGCCGTAATGAAGGTAGAGTTGAAGAACCATCCATTCCCCGACGAAACAACTTTTCGGATTATTCAGGGCCAAATCGAACACATTATCCGGAGTAAACAGTTGAGTGTTATAAGCATTATTTTTTGTTTTATTTAGATTAAATTGTGTAAACCGAAAAATTTATGTACATGTATGACTGAGTAAAGCACAGAAAGAAATCAATTAATAAAAAAAATATGAAACTTCAGATACCTCTTGCGCTTAAAAATTTTGTTTGAAAGAACGCCGCATAGAATAATCACTTTAAACACAGCCGTCATGAAATACGAGAAACACAAGAAAACACGTTATACGTGACCAGAAGTATGTGTTAATAATTAACATAGCGAACAATACTTGTTTATGTGAATCAATATCTTTCTGATATTCCTGACTCTACTAAAAGCTGTACAATTGCTTGCACAGCAATATTTTGAAGAAATTCCTTTGATCATTGGCCCAATATTCTTGCTACTAATAGTGGCTGTTCATGCAACCTACTTAGTTTTTCTAAAAAATTCTTACGGCGAACATTACGGTTTACAATGTAGGAAGAAGGTATTCTATGTCTTATTCTGTCTCTTCAGATGTGCATGTAACATAGTTAGTTTTTCTTGTCCTATACAACAAGTTCTTAGCGTAGGCAGTATTCATACCCAAAGTGTTAGACTCTACTTTGTACGCCGCATGTGAGCGCAATGTAACCTCTTCATTCCTAGAAAAGGCAAGAAAAAACGTGAATGCCATTAGCTTCGATACGGTGCGTTTTCGAAGCATTACATGCCGCAGTTCCGATATTCGTATTTATTTCTAAATCATGCACTAACTGGACTAAGTGTCACGTGAAAAGTGGCATTGTACGATTACTGTTTCAGTTTGACGACTTGAGATCAAACGGCGAGAGGGCATAATAAAAAAACCGCCAGGCCTGCGCAGAAGGCGCAGCACGGCCACAGCGAAAGCTGGGAGAGCGGCCTTTAGCCTTTTTTAAACACTCTTGGGGCAATACTACAAGCCCACTTGCATGGTACCCACTACGCTATAAATCATAATTTTTGTGTAGTGGGGAAGCGTCTACTATGCCATTCTTCGTCATTCTTCAGAAAAGCACGGTACCCGCTACATTCTTGTAACGAATTATGTGCACAATTATATGCTGTCGCTGACGACGATGAAGAATTATGCCACAGGCTTTTGTAATGGGTTGGAGCATTGAACGACCCACTCGTTACGCAATTCGCATTGTGTGACGCCTGGTTCTTACTTTACTGCTCTAAAACGCTTTACAACACACGTTAACGCGATTCCTTACCCGATATGAAGCCTGCCTAGGGTCAGTTTGCACCGCAGTTTCAAGCAGTGGCGTAGCTCAGTGGTAGAGTGCTGGGCTGCCACGCAGAGGACCCGGGTTCGATTCCCATTCTGTCGCAGGTGTTTTTTTTATTTATTTAGTTTTTTCTTATTTCGTGCGATATTGGTTACGGAGACCGGCGGCGGCGGCGGCGGCGGCGGACAACTACGGCGCAGAAACGACCCTTGTTGTGATCTCATAACAGCTTTCGCTGTAAAAATTTGGAAGACGCTTGAGTTTCTCCTTAAAGATTAGAACGCGATATCGTAATCGGGCCCCGTGCGCATCGGCTTCTCAATCGCTAGCCTTGCTTAGGTTCTCGGTGCGTGCCTCAACCGTGCCGCAAGGAAACGAACGACTCCACGCGCAACATTGGCTGTTTCAAACTATCCTAGAATACGTACTGCAAGTACAATTGCGAAGTGCCCACTACGCCATAATTCTTTTTGCAAATCAGCGAATGGCCCCATACGCGTCCGTAAAACAACGCGCGAACCTACGCAACTGCTCACTTTGTTGGTGTTTTTGCTGATGATGATGATGATTAAATATGTCTGAGCGCTTTGTAATGTATGGGCCTTTAAAATACCCGCTAGTTGCGCAATTCATATGTTTTGACGCCTGGAGCGATTCTACGCTTCTGCCGCTCAATATTACACGTGTTTAGAAGACTCCTGCCACTACATGGCATTCGTATAGTGTTTTTTTTTTTTCGAAGCAGTTTCAAGCAATGGCGTGGCTCTGTGGTTGAACACCTGCTTGCCACGCAGAAGGCCTGGGTTAGATTCTCACTCAAACTCAAGATTTTTATTATCTTATATTTCATCTTTCCTCGATTTTTCGCTCACGGACAACGCTGATTTTTCGCTCACAACCAACGACGCCGACACCGACACCCAAATTTTCCGCGAAGCCAGCTCTTTAACGCTGTCGCGTTAAAACCCCCCGCGTCAGGAGAGTTCATACGTTACTTACTTTTTATCGATGAAACAGTAGTTAAGAATGAGAAGACTTTGGAAGTGGTCATTTTCTTTGAGTTGATAATAGTGTTCCACGAAAGACGCATCCTTGCTTACATTTTTAGCCTGTAGATGTACGAGAAATTGAGTTGCAGTTTCTTTCAATGTTCAATGAAACTGCCAGCATGGCTACAAAGACAGACAGTTTCAACTACTAGCATTCATGAAACCTTGTACATAGTAACAACACGAAATTTCCGTTGGTAAGCATAACATTTCTATAAGACCCTGTTCTTTTTTTTTCGTAGCGCTAACATCATGCTCCGACAAAAATATGTTGTATATGTTGTGCAAGTTTGCTGCATGACAGGAAGAATTTATGAAGACGGAGTTTACGAAAGTCTGAAGTCTTGAGCCTAGCTTATAAGTACTGTGATAGCGGCGCCAAATAGAAAATATTCTGCGAAGGTATGGAGCGATGCAGTTCAATTAATTTGGTTCATTTGGTGAGGCAACTTCAGTGGTTATAGCCCACATAGGACACTTTGTATGTCTTAGATAGCCTTCACTGACCTCTTCGTCCAGTGGAATAATGCATTCTTTATCAACGTACGTTGTCGCAACATTGATGCATTTGCAAGAAACGAGGCGAGCAGAAGGTCATACACTGGACCACATCCACTAAGTTTTTACGCCTCGGTCATTATAATGCAAGAATTACTTTCGCTTGGTTCTTTACCACTCAAGGCCGGTCTATTCTGTTGACTACGCAGGCGAAGCCCAGCTGAGGTCGGTAAGGGGAATAGTATTGTAATAGAGAGAGAGAGATAGATGGGATGCGGAAAGGCAGGGAGGTTAACCGGAAAACAAATATCTGGTTGGCTACCCAGAATTTTAACAATAACTATGGGGTTTAATTTGCCGAAACGATGATATGATCATGAGGAACTCCGTATTGGGACACTCCAGATTAATTTTGACCACCTGAGGTTCTTCAACGTGCTCATGAATCATAAGTACTCGGATGTTGTATCATACCCCCATCGAAATTTGGCCTCAGCAGCCGAGAACCGAACCCTCGGCCTTGAGTTTATCAGCGCCGCTCGTCAGCCTGTTGAGCATCCAAGGCGGGTAAATGGAATAGAGTTGTTACATAACATCTTGCTAAATTTTGCTGCATATGGCCGCGCTGCATTAACCCTATAGCTGTGGTTGACCTCGAACATTATTCGAAATTTGGACATATAATATGCTTCCGCACGAAGCTTCACCTAATTGTTTCACAAGTTGCAAAGTCTCATGAAGAAAGCAAGATTGTAACATATGGCACACTCGACTTGTCGTTTTCGAGCTTTCCAGAGCTTACTGGTGATGCGCGTCACATTTTCTGGTAGAAATCGAGCTCTCTGGTAACGTTCGGCAGGTTCTTTCAGAGTACCATACTCCACTTAGGAGAGCTCTGAGACGCCCTCATTTTGACCTCGGAGCGCGACCGACACAAAGAAGTCACTTCCACGCCACGTCTGTTTGCAACGAAAGACGTGGTGACGTGTATCCTCTTCCGGCCTCAGATAGCTCTGGCGAGCGGCTGTATACGTTCGGCTCGGACACCCGTCCTCTGGCTTGTAAGAACAGAGGGCTCTGCACTTACGCAATCTGAGTGATAACGCGGTGGCACCCAGCCTTGTGAACTAATAGTTGCATATCATAGTTGACGTTTTAGAAAAATCTGGGGGAAGTTTTTCACGGGCAAGTTAAAGTTACAAGCCACACCACTAATTCAGGGTATGATTTGTTAGCGCATGTTTCTTTTTTGTTTCCCTTCTGTCTTTGTGTATCCTCTAAACGATGTAATAATAATAATAATAATAATAATAATAATAATAATAATAATAATAATAATAATAATAATAATAATAATAATAATAATAATAATAGAAATCACATAATAATAATGACTCAGCTCACTTTATGTTTTTTTTTTGTTTCTTTTATTAATCGTAGAATGAAATTTTTGTCAGCTTGTTGGTGTCCCTCAAGAAGAAAAAAAAGGAGACCAGGCGTGAGTACCAAGATAGTCTCAACGATACGTGCGTCCATAATATCTATAAACGAGGCCTCTGTATTAAAAGCTGGAGTTTCAAATCGTTGTTTTTTTAGCAAGGAGTGCTATCAGGACATTGTTCCTTTCGCTAAGATTTTCTTCTTTCTTTTCTTCAGTTTTTTTTATTTGGTCCTTTTTAGTTAGTGTTAGCCATTTCGCGACGTTTTAATGCTCCTGTTGCAGTCCTTGACTTTGGCACCCTCACTTGTATATTTTTTCTAATGTAGTGGCGGTTCTTTAAAAGAAGAAGAATCAACCAAAATTAACTTACATATCTGTATAAATAGTCTATGGTTGAGTTCACCAGTATCCAGTCTGGGTATCCAATCACCACTTCCATAGATGACAACTGACAATATTAAACAAAAAAGTCACAGTTAAGCAATAAGGGCAATCCAATGAACGTGACAGCAACAGACTGGATTATCATAAGAAGTGAGGCTAGCAGCTTTAGCATTCGAACTGACATAACTCAACAAAACGCTGTCGTAAGAAAACGCGGTCGCTCCACCGAGCGAAACAACCTTTATGTTGTCTATCACTTCAATGCAAACAGCGGCAAAAACGTGACACGAACCGAAGTTTTAGCCGTCTTCTAATCTCTGTCAAGATAGGGTGCGCGCGCACCCGGCCGATCAAAGCGGGCAGTTCCTACCGGAGCCACCCAGTCTCCTCTACACCCTCCTTCCTGTGCATCTATTCAGTCGGGACCTGTCCCGTCATTTTTGAAACTATATATTTACGGTCATAGAGTTTTTTTATGATAATGGCGGCCGAGAACTCTTTATGTTTGGTGCCAAGAACGTTAATTTCCATCTATACCGCCGAAAGTCGGGTACAAAAGGCAGACCGTCGTGAGAAGCACGTCAGCATTTTCAATTTTTGCACCCTTTGCTAAGTTTATTTTCTCTCGGACTCGACCAATGGAGGTGAGAAGAGGGGGCGGGGGAGATTAAACTTGGCGCCCCCCAACGAAGAACTCTGTGCACGCCTATTCTCTGCCTTTTCTCATACTGTAGTTGTACATAAAAGCTTGCTGGCTATAATCAAAAATTGTTTCGGCCATCCTCTTTTCTATTTAATGAACAATTAACCACATACGTGGTGAGACCCCCCGCACAACTAATTTGGCATAGTTACTGACAGAACCGTAGCCAGAAATTTTTTTTCGGGGGTGGGGGGGGGGGGGGGCTGACTTGTTGAAAACCTTGAAAACCGCCTAATTCATTATTTATTCTCGGTAAAACACCCCTCTATAGCCGAATTTCGGGAGGGGGGGGGGGGGCTAGCCACCGCCACCCCCTAGCTACGGGCCTGGTTACTGGTGACGAATAAAAGTGCTAGAAACTACAGGCAATGAAGCGGTTACGCTTGTTTGCTTTGATTATATTAGAAAGTTTCCGAATAGGGGTCCAGAATGTTTGGGGCCCCAAAGCGCTTTGCATGTGCTGGCTTTGGGTCAGGCACGAGATCTTCAAATATGGTCTTACGCTCACTGTTGGCGTCTTGCGCTTGCAGTGTCCCGACGGCCAGAAAGGCAAGCCATGATGAAGAATAACTGAAAGCTAATACAGAAGTTTGCCTTCTGTACACGTATTCTTTAAAATTGTTGTTTAAAAAATTGAAGGACACTTTGTACATTCCAAAGTGTGTTCGGCGAAAGCGTGTGGCCATTCCACTGATTATGCCATGTCTTTTTTTCTTTTACACTCTCAGTGGGATAACACACAAACCGAATGTGTGCGTGTTTTCTTTTTTTATTTTTTTACCGCGAATCGCAGCGAGACGCGAGACTCATCTTCCTCCGTTCGCATGCGTTAGTATTTTCTCGCGCTTTGCGCATCATGCAAACGCCATCCGCGTTACAGCTGTTAAATTGACGGACCCTTTGTGAATTGTAAAGTGTATTCCGTGAACGCCTGGGTCCATTGAGACGGCGTCGGTCAGAATGATTGCAAACTCTGGGCACAGCGACGCTACGCAAGCAAAGCGCGAGCACTATAGAGTCCGACGCGACAGGCGTCCGTCTACGCATCCCGGCGGCCACCTGGCTCCGTGCCAGAGCTCGGATGGATGGACGGACGGACATGGACGGACGGACGGACGGACGGACGGACGGACGGACGAACAGACAGACAGACGGACGGACGGACAGACAGACGGACGGAGGTCGGACGGACACCGGACGGATGAGCATGAGACATTAAAGGCTTTCGCCTTAAAGATTACACCATCTCCCGCTAAAGGGAACTATGTGTAGATGCGATGCAGCGGGCGCTAACGCTTACACTGGCGGCGGCGTTGACGCTGGCGCTCATCGCAGCGTTGCGCAGGGGAGAAAACTGGGGAGGCGCAAAGCACGCAGTGATGGACCGGTGTTTCCTACTGGAACATCCCAATCGCTGCTAATGGGCAATGAGAGACAGAAGACTCGGACTGGACCCAGAGACCCGCAGTCCGCTTTTAGTTAACGCGCACGCTGCGAATTTTTATCGTTCGACAACGCACAGGAGAAATCTCCCACCGGCACCACCTTGCAGGTCAGGATCCATTGCCATATATACGGGGTGGCCAGTGAACGGTTGTGCAGCGCGAGCAGTCGGTTTTTTCAACCAAGAAACTGGCTAGCAGACGCTGCCTGCGTCGGCGTCGCGAGGCGAGAGAAGGGGGAGGGTAGGAGAGGGGGAAGACACGCATGCGCAGTGGGGGTGTGGACGCCGCGGGCAGGGATGCCTAGAGGAGAGAGGGGGGAGCGTAGGAGGGGAGAGAGGGAGGGGACGCGCATGCGCAGTGAGGGTGTGGCCTCCACGGGGAGGGATGCCTAGAGGAGAGAGAGGTGGAGAGGAGGTTTTTTATTTTTATTTTTTTTAATGGGTTGGCGCATGCGCAGTGGGGGTGTGGGCGGACGGATGGACGGACGGACGGACGGACGGACACCGGACGGACGTGAGCATGAGACATTAAAGGCTTTCGCCTTAAAGGGTGTTATAGTAATGAGTACGCCGGTATGCACTATCGGTTCCTTGCGACCACACTACTTGCCGTCATTGGCCAAGATAATCCAATTCGGAGTCTTCAGGCGCGCAAAGCCTAAGAAACGCTCAAATCGACAACCAGTCTTAAAAACATGGGATATTTTTTGGACCAACCTTTGTTGTTTGCGTAAGATGGGAGAAGCGATACCCTATGCGAGCATTTATTTATTCATAACAATATCACTGGCTCAGAAATTAGGTCAGTTTGGTATTGGCAGAGAGCCGTCGCTTCTATTGGCGCCGTCATAATTTTGACGCAAAGTTTTTGGGGTAGGTTGTAGGGATTGCCACAAAATTGGAGAAATAGCGTGCCCAAGGCGAAACCCAAACACTGTTTGGCTTTGTTGCATACGCAGTCACTTCGACGCTATTTTTTTAGCCCAGAACGCTTAGGTTCCCTATTCGGAAAAGGGAGACTCCAAGAATTGGTTAGGGAACTCGTGTAACTTTTAATGAATCAACTCTTGCTGACAGTTGGAGACACTATCAAACAATTTCACTATATTTAAGAATGCTGCTGAGATAATGACAAATATTCTTTGCTCTTCTCATTTTTGGCGAGGAATGCTCTTTCCCGCGCCTATAATAGGTGTGGTGATGTAGGTACTTGCGGACAGCCAGTTCTCAAACAGACCAGCTGATGAAGCTCCTTTATTAATGCTAATTTTTTCAATTTCACTGTTCTAAGAAACTTTTAGTGTCAATGTGATTACTTGTATTTCCCTTCTTGAAACTGTTATTCAATTTGCAAAGGGCAGGGGGTTGTTTGTCAGCACTGATAAAATGCCCTGAATAAATTGAAGAAGTACACACTAAATGTTCCACTCTAAAATTTCTGTTGCAGACAAGTTATGTCCCGCAGTTTGCAGAAGCGTGTTTGTGCTGAGCTGAGGTCTGACAGAAAGCACTGCCATCTCAGCGCGAGTAAAATTGCTTCCCAGAAAGTCACAGCTCTTTTTATTGCTTTTTTTTATTTCTCTGAATCATGCAACTTTATATAATGCGTTAAAAGCAAATAGGAAAATACATTTTTCTCTTTTTTTTTTTCATGTTTGTGTTTGTGCAAAAAAAGCATGATGAATTTAAACCTCACCAGTTTGAGAGCATCTCCTCTTGTTTCTTCAGACATCCACGTGTTATTTTGAACGAACAGCATAAACTGAGCAAGGGTGAAATTGAATATCCTTGTTGCCTGATGAATGTTGGAAGGAAAAGACGCTTTGAAGTATTTCGAGGTTACAAAAGTGACTACAACTGTAAAACTCACCTCGTCCCTTGAACTTCTGTTAAATTTAAATCTGCTGTAGTAACTTGCACCTGCGCTGTACATGATGTCCCGCTGAAGCAGCTGACGTAGGCATTGTTCCCTCTTTACATTGTTATCATCAGTTGTCCTAACTTTACCCTTTCCTTCATCGGAAATCGATGTATTGTGTTTGTACTCCAAGTAAACGTCATTAAGCTTCGTTCCTTCTGCCTCAGCCATCAATCTAACCCAAGTCCACAGAGCAAAATTGATGAATGAATTCCTGAAGGTGAAAGAAAAAAAAAGAACAAGTTCGCGCTATCATCAGGAGAGCAGTGTTTTTGTTTTTTTTTTGTCTGTTTGTTTGTTTGAGAAATAGATTTCTCGCAGAAAAATAGAGGGCCGCGGCTTGCTGCACGTACCCTGTTTACCGCGTTATGCTTTTTAGGCCTAACTACGCCTTTGTCTTTTCTGCACTACTTATTCGACGTCACTTCTACATTCGTTTCACGTCTTTCGCTGTTGAATCCGCACTGACTGCACTGATGATATAAACCAACATTTTACGCTTATGGAAATTCTTTTAATGACTTAAATTAGGTGCTGAAGGTTCCTCGCATTAATGTCTCAAGTAGAGCCATTTGCTGCTTGTTCGCAATGCAAATGTTATATCACTCTTCAAAAAAAGTGTAAATACCTCAAAATTTTCGAACTGCTTACATTTCAGCCAATACAGCTAAAACATCGATAGTTTTATAAGCCCTTTTGATGAAGATGAAGCGGAAGTACCTCGTTCGTAGCTAAAAAAAAAGTAGATGAGTAACCATCCGCCCTTATTATTGTATCTGTGTAGTCTCTCTGCTCCCTTCACCGTCCACCTTCACATATCGGGTTAACGGGGAGAAGCACTTACGCAAATGAGAGTGCTGCAACTTGTGTAAACCGAACACCTTAGCAGTATGACAGTAGGAGTTACCTGTTAGCACCACTGAACACTTCGTCAGGACGAAAACAAAAATGCCAATCAATTGAAAAATTACTATGTAGGGAAGGCACGCACATATGCCTTCTCTGGCTTCTCATATTATTTGCACACTTGTCGCGGAAGCTTAGCACGAATGGTGTTGTGCGGTCAAGCTCGAGGTCACAGGTTGGTGTCCCAGCCATGGTGGCTGCATTACGATGTGAGCAAATTGCTAAGATCATCTGTGTGCTTAGATCTCTGAAACCTCCAAGTGGTCGAATTTAATCCTAAGTCCCTCACTACAGCGTGCCTGAATATTGTTACGGTGAGAGATGTTTATTTTAGAAGGCGGGATGATGGATAGTCGCGGATGGCTTAGAGGCGCTGGCCCAGAATGCAATCTCACTTCTTTCTCCTCTTTCACACTTTGTCGAAAGTCCAGAATCATTTACCTCGTTGCAGATGATGCCCACCGGGTGAGTTAGTCAGTGTCGCACGTGGTATGGTTTCACACGGGCGACATGCACGACGTCAGCTTTTCTGGAGTGACGGCCAGAAGATCTGAGCCGTGATATCACGTACGTAACGTCCCTAAGGCGCGACAAAACGACGAAGCGACCTGTGTATAGCGGGCCAGAAACTTTAGGTACAAGTCACGCTTACGGTATGGAGTCCACAGCCACACCATATTTCCTTCGCTGTACGAGGCATGTCGATGTCACTTATCGTAGCGAGCCTTGGAACGGTCTTGGGAAGCGAAAGTCCGGAGACGCGCGATGCGCCTCGCCTCCTGTGCGCGACAGAGCGCCTCTGCAAGGGGTGGGTTTTTTTTTCTCCGAAAACGGGAGAATGGCATCAAGGGTAGTGCGTGGCGGACGCATGTATAGAGAAGATGAAACGGGCTAAAGCCGGTGGTTTCTTGTAGCGCATTGTTGTCGACGTAAGTCATAAACGGCAAAATTGCGTCCCAGTTTTAATGCTTGAAGGCAACCTACGTAGCAAGGATGTTAATGAGCGTCCTGTTGACACGCTCAGTCAGTTCGTTGGTCTGCGGATGGTACGAAGTGGCGTGACGAAAGTGGGAAGCAGACCGGCGGAGCAACTCTTCCACGACGTCGGCTACGAACTGACGGCCATGGTTACTGATAATGGCGCGAGGGGACCCATGCCGCAGGATGATGTAGCGTAGTAGGAACTCCCTAACGTGATCGGCCGTTGTGGCAGAGATCGCTGCGGTTTCAGCATAATGAGTGAGGTGGTCAACACAGATTATAATAAAGCGGTTCCCAGTAATCGATCGTGGAAAAGGGCCCATCAAGTCAATACCGACGACCTAAAGGGGAAACACGGAGGCGCTATGGGATGGAGAACTCCCGATGGCGCAGTAGTTGGACGTTTGTACCCTTGGCAATGCTCACAACTTGTCATGTATTTAGCTGTAGCTTGACGCATGTGTGGTCAGTAGAAACATTACAGTGTGCGGTTATAGGTCGTCGCTAATCCGATATGTCAAGATGTTGGGTCTTCATGCATAGCTTGCAGCAAGTTGGGTCGCAAAGCCTTAGGGACAACCAAAAAGTAGGCCAGCCCCCTTTGCAGCAAAATTTCCCTTGTAAAGAATGTCATCCTGTATGACGAAAGGGGACTGATGCGGCTTATCGAAGGCAGATGCGAAAAAGGAGCCAGACTAGGGTCTTTGCGTTGTTCATTATGGAAGCTGGCCAAATCTGGAAACGGTGAGTCAAGAGATGCCAGACAGTCGTCTAAATTGTCGGCGTCACATTCAGTCGTGGGGAAGGGGAAGTCGCGACAGGCACTCAGCATCCACGTGACGACGGCCACTCTTGAAGCACACATCAAAGTAATATTCTTGCAAACGCAAGGCCCAGCGTGCAAGACGGCCGGAAGGATCACGTAGTCCAGTGAGCCAACAGAGTGAGTGATGGTCTGTGACGATCGAGAATCGGCGGCCGTAGATGTACGGGCGAAACTTATGCAGGGCAAAGACGACTGCCAGAGATTCTTGCTCTGTAACAGTGTAATTGCGTTCAGCTTTACTCAAACAACGGCTTGTGTAGGCAATGACATGCTCGGCGGCTCTGTGACGCTGAACTAAGACTGCGCCGATACCAGTTCCACTGGCGTCACTGTGGACATCAGTTGGGGCTGATGTGTCGAATTGGCGAAGAAGAGGCTCGGAAGTGAGTAGAAACTTCAGCTAAGAAAACAATGACTCGCACTCTTTCGTCCACTGGAAGGGCAAGTATTTGTTGAGCAGATGAGTAAGGGGCTGAGCAAGCTGAGCAAGATCAGAGAAGGTAGGAACAAAATGCCGGAAATATGAACACAGGCAAAGGAAGGTTCGAAGTTCTTGTAGCGAGCGTGGTTGAGAAAAGGTGCTGACCGCAGTTATTTTATGGGGATCAGGTCGAACGCCATGCTTGTCTACGAGATGTCCAAGAAATACAGCCTCACGATCACCGAAATGACTTTCCTTTTTTAATTCAAGGCAAGTGCTGCTTTCTCAAGTCACATGAGAACAACACCAAGTCGACGATTGTGTTCGTCAAAAGTGCGGCCAAAAATTACAACGTCATCAAGATAACGAAGGCATATTTCCCATTTTAAGCCAGGGAGAACTGTGTCCATAAAGCGCTCAAATGTGGCAGGATCATTGCATAAACCAAACGGCATGACATTAAACTCAAACAAACCATCTGGAGTTGTAAACGCTGCTTTTTCTTTGTCGGCAGAGTGCACGGGGATTTTCCAATATCCAGATCTCACGTCTACGGAAGGAAAATACGAAGCTGAGTCCAGACAATAGATAACGTCGTCGATGCGGGGAAGCGGATATACGTCTTTTTTTTTTTTGTGACAGAGTTCAGCAGCCGGTAATCTACACAAAATATCCAGGAACCATCTTTATTCTTTACAAGTATAACAGGCGCTGCCCAGGGGCTAGATGACTTCTAAATAGCTTTCTTGGCCAGTATTTCTTGCACCTGTTGAACAATAATTTTACGCTCAGACGGAGATACTCTATATGGTCTCTGGCGAATGGAATAGGCGGAACCAGAATCAATCACATGGCGAGTGCGTGAAGGTGGTGCAGAAACTCTGTGGCTATTCAGCGCGAATCAAAAACAGATGCATGGTTGGAAAGAACCCGAACTAACGTTTGTCTCTTCTATGGCGATAGCGACCTATTCACCATACCCATGAATAGGTCATCACTGGGGCAGGACACATCAAACGCATATTTTTTGTCGTCGCCGACGACCACAATGTTAACGTTGCCCCCTGGCGTCTAGTTTAAACACAGCCAGCCGCATTCCACTAGGCAGTACAACAGGCTCCAAAGAGGAGTTGATCCCCCATAGTAAGGATTTGCCACCGCTCGCAGAAATCACACAACGCGGTACAAACACATTCTTCTTTGCACAGCTTAACTGGATCGGGTCAACTATAACATCAACGTTATCTGCTGCGAGACCACAAACGTCCACAGGCACTCGAACTATGCACTGGGCCGCCAGAACTATGTCATCAACGACTGCGACAGTCTGTTGGCAGGGCTCCTCACAAAAACCAGACAGTATAACTTCACCAGCAGCGCAGTTCACGGTGGCTCGATCAGAAAGTCGATCCCCAGGATAACGTCATAAGTAGAATTCACAAGAACTGCAAACTCTATATACCTTGAATAATTTTGCGCCGAAAGTAACAGTTGCAGCACTCACGCCCACTGAGCGCAATGATTCTCCACTCACTGCACGAAACGTTGTCTTGTTTCCCCAAGAGAACACCACTTTCTTACCGAGTCGAGTCTTAAAATCGCTGCTCATGACGGAAACAGTTGCTCCCGTGTCGACTAAAGCTGATGTGGGAACACCGTTTATAAGATCTATAAGAACACTGACCTTATTCTGTACCGTGAATAACTGGCGGAGGCATATCTGTGTGCAGTGAAAAATGTCCGGCGGCCTCACCTCCATCGGTCACGGCGTCTAGTTTCCCGGCGGAGGAGGATAGGTAAAACGCCAACGGCCTGGTGATGGTGACTGACGCTGGCGGGAGGTTGGTGGTATCACACTCCGCTCAGAAGCAAGCGAATCGCAGCAGAAAGTCTGATGGAAGTCGTTTCGGTAGTAGCCGTTCGGCGGTCAGCGGTGGTCATGACGTGTACTTGTGAGCCGTGAGGACGCCGGGGGTCGTTGATACTGCGGCGGAGGTGCCCGACGTCACTCTGGGTAGAAGCGGGCTGTATGTCCACGAACACCACAGTGGAAGCACACAGGCTCTTCACGCACTACACGATGTTGTAGGCGCTCAACGGGATGACCTCGCCACGCTGTAATGTCGGAGGGTGACCAATGGATGGAGTCTTTTCACAGGTCATAAATATATGTATGACGACGCGACTGTACTGGCGTTTTTGAGTCGTCGAAGCCCGCAGAATTGATGGACACAAGTGGGGTGCCGCACGGCGTGAAATATCCGTGGACATGTGCTATCGTCGTCGCAGCAACGTCGCGTCGATCAAGTTTTTCGCGCACTATTTGTCGAATTGTTGACGCCAGATCACCAGAAGGAGGGCCCCCGTCGATGCTCGCAACAGTAGTGACTTGGGGTGTTGACCGAACTTTGCCGAAATGCTCTGAGCTTTAAGGGCCTCGAACGTCCGGCAATGTCGGATGGTGTTATTCGCCGACTGCAAGTCGTCCTTGCCTAGAAGGTAGTGGTAGATATCCTCCACTATTTACTTGAGGAGATGCCCGACCTTACGCTCATCAGTCATAGGTGGGTCCACACTTTTGCACAACTTAAAAACTCCCTCTATGTACATTGTACACGTCTCCCCTGGGACTTGAGCACGTTGGCTCAGGGTCTGCTCGGCACGCTTCTTTTCGTCAATAAAGTTGTTTCACTCACTCACTTTGTCATGGTCTGGTCGCCAAAGCACTTCTTTATTTCATCGACCAAATTTGCCCACGTAGTCGAATTCTCCTCATAATTCTCGTATCGCGTCAACGCGGTTCCCTCAAGGAAAAGTGGTGCGTTGTTCCGCTGGTTGGAAGTGTTCCAGTGGTTATATAGAGTCAGCCGCCGATGGTGCTTGAGACATTCCTCGACGTCCTCTTCAGGTTTCCCAGAGAACGGGCGTGGATCCCTGTAATGTTGTTCAGGGGTGCTAGGCGGAGACGACGAGGTGTCACCGTCAGGGTTCATGATGGTTGGTAGCGGCAGAAGTCCTGCGAGTCTGCGGCTTCGGCGAAGCTCCAGTACTTTGTCTTCCGCCGTACTTTTACGGGGCTCCAATGCGTTAACCAGCACTATCCACCAATTCTGTTACGGAGAGATGTTTATATTGCAAGGCAGAATGATGGATGGTCGCGGAAGGCTTGTTTTGTTTTGTTTTGGGGCCTAATGGAGAATGGCTCATACCCACAAGGGTGGTTGGCCACACTGTCAATCGTAAAGAGACGCTATGATCCATAAAATAAAAAGGAGAGATGAATGAAACACGAAATATATAAATAGGAAAACAGGTAAAGGAATTCAAAAAGCCATAGAAAAAGGATTGAAAGGAGGAGGAGGACTAATCTTTATTTATTACTAGCAATTTGAGTGGCGTGGCCTAGGCCTCCCGCGTGGGGAAGTCGAGAAACAGATTTTTTTCGTGGTCGGTAGCATTAGCAGCGTAATCTTAGCCCAGAATGCAATCTCACTTCTCCTTTTTCACACTTTGTCCAATGTCCAGTATCAATATCATAGCGCGGTTTCAGCACGTAAAAACACCAGCAATTATTATCATATTTTATTCGCATTCACTCCACGTCTAATCCCACAATAACTCTCGAGGTCTCGCAGTTAAGCACATGCGTGCTGTCGTGATAGCATTGTGCCTTCGGTTGCGCACTTCTTCGCGGTCACTCTCACCCACTATGTGTGTTTAAACGGTTGCCGCAAGGCTCAGCCAAGCATCGCTATCGGTATCTTTCAATGCGTCCTTTAGATCGCAGTTAAGTCGCTACCATACAATAAAGCCTGTTCAAGTATCGTCTGCCTCTTTGTTTACGGAACCCCAAGACACAACAAAAAGGAAGTGAAACTGTTTACTTACATGCTGGTTTGATTCTTCAAAAACTCTATCACACTTTCATAATATTCAATGCCTTTTACTTTGATAGTAGTGCTGCCGTTTATCGGAACCTGGATGACGTCGAAGTCCCTCTTGAGAACTTCGTCCATTGGAAACTGGTGTGAAGAAGCCGTAAAGATAAGATCATTAGTTTGACAATTGCACGCTCTCAGGTAGAGTTTGTAGTGGTGTGGCAAATATTAAACATTGTACATGATAATAATAACGCTTCGTATTAAATTCGTATTCGGCTCCAGAATAGACTGTTTGAACTTGTCTAATATCCATTTGTACTCGGATATAAAGGTAAGAATATGTTTATTTTCACAGTAAAAAATCATTCACCTAAAAATATTCACCTTCAGCGAAGCGCTGGTAGTATCCGATATACATCAGTTGCTGACCCTAAGGGGCCCTTTATAGTGCGACGTAACATCGACGAGCGCGCAAGCTCGGCACAGTGACGCTACGCTAGCGAACGCGCAGCACTCGTGTATGGTTTTCCCGTCAACGTAACGCGACGAACCTGGCGTCGCCAACTCCCGCCACCGCTGGCTGACGCCAACGCTCCGCCGGACTAAAAAAGGGCCCTTAAAAAGTGGGGAGGGGGCGAAGCATGTAGGAAAGGGTGCTTTAGCTCCACTAACGTGAAATCTGTGGAGGGGGGCGAAGCATGCAGTGTGCGCTGGTGTTTCCCACAGCAAAATCATTGCTAATGGGCAATTAGAGAGAGAAGAAGAACAGACAGAAGGGCCTGGCCGAGGTAATTCGCCACATTGTTTTGAGAGAGATTTCCTTGATGAAGTACTTGCGGTGCCAAGCCTGAAACCGGGCATGTAGGGAAGGGTGTTTCAGCTCCACTCACGTCGTCAGAAAACTGCGTCAGAATGCAGCTTACCCTAAGGTGCTTCCCTACATGCCCGGTTTCGGTCCCCTACGGCATGTAGGGAAGATTGTTTCAGCTCCACTAATGTCATCGGCTATTTTTTTTTGGGGCTAAATGTTGCCGTCTTCATTTTAGGGGCGAAGCTCCTTAGGGCATAGGCTAGTCCGGCGTCGCGTCGTAGCCACCCCTGGATGGGTCGTTCCCACTACGACCCATCCAAGAACCCCTATCCCTCCACTTCACTGACCATAAAGCCGTTATAATGAAGGGGGGAACGGAAGCCACGTCTAGCTACCATTTACGAATACTAAAATTTCTTGTATAAATATATACAATGTTTGTCACGTCTTTGATGATGTACTGGGCGAAATTCACGGAAGATTGACGGTTTACCGATGAACCTCCGGAGCTTCGCCCACTCATCATCATTCACTCCGTGGATATGCTGTGATTTTTTTAGTGGACTGGTGGCGAGTAAAGCACTATAATTTTTCCAGATACGTTTCAAGGAGGGGTGTTTCAAATAGATTACTTTACCGTAGAGATCCACGTTTGTGCCTCTGATTTTAGATAAGAAACTTGAGCGTGAGCGCCTTAGTCAATTTCGTCGGCGATTTTGACACTGCTGCTAAGCCAAACATTATGTTTTAGGCAGTAACGGTGAACCTTTAACTCATAATATGCATAGTATGGAGCGGTGGCGAATAGTGGGATTTACACAATTTTTGTGGCGCATGTCCGTTTAATGGACCGTAATGACGACATCATAGATAAAGAAACGGTCATAGTGCCCGTTGTTTGCCAAGAAAGGCTTCGCGTTTGAAAGACCGCTGACTCCAGCGATCCCTTCGGCTCTGAGCTCAATACTGCAAGCGACAACAACATTTCACATCTGACTCGCCTGAGTGGTTCCTTTCTTTTCCCAGCGAAAATGGCTCATGCCTCATATAGGATTCACCAAGTTAAAGGTCAATTTCTTTTACGCAACTACAGTGTGAACAAAAAGGTTTAATCCAACTTCATTGAATCACGTGGCTATAAATGAATCTGCAAGTGGCTGTGTGGCATTGTTCAGGCGAAAGCCTTATATGTCTCGTGGATCGAAGAGACAACTGCAAGATTTGGCGAGACCTGACCCTACTTCGCGAGACTTGCTGAGGTACCGCGAGATTGTGTTCACTGTTGATCATCCTCAGTAATTATCATCATCACCGCCATCATCATATCCATGCACGAATACGCTTGTTGAGCTATGTTCGAAAATTAAAACTTTGCATCATCACAAAGTACCCTTTCTTTGAGCCTTTGATGCTGCTTACGCTTCCGTGTCAATGAGAAATTGGTCGAGAGCACACTGCCATGTTGTGCAAATGAATTTTCATCTGTTTCATTCCGACCTTTGAAGTGCATGTACAGTCGCGCTCAATATGAGTTGCAACACGCTGGCTGTGGCTAGTGACCCCAAGCCTGAACAATGACACCGACAAATGTTAAATTGGTTCAGAAAGTACCACTAATCGATAGAGTCTAATTCACCATTTTTTTTCTGTGTAGGTGTCAATTTGCAGTGTTGGCGCCATTTTGAGTACAGACAGCGTGTTGAAACTCATATTGAGCGCAACTGTACATGTGCCGCTAACCTCAGAGTATTTGTGCTTCACATCCCTTTGCAGTAATTCCCGAGAAGTGTCGCTGAAAGAAAAAGATCCAGTCAGCTCCACTTCGCGAACAATCAAAACAGCGAAGCTTATGCTCGTCCTTCATCGCGCTATATTGTACTTCGATATTTTTCAAATCCCCCTTCGTTGGCGCTTAGCTACGGCCTCTCTTGCGCGTACATCGCGGTTGGCTCGGCGACAACATGCCCGTTCTCGCAACAGCTCTCGCCGACGCTCACGTCGGGCGCCTTCCCTTCTTCATCTGGAAATTGAGAAATGTTCACCATCTTGAAAGCGCAAACTCCTGAACACTGACATTGATGTGCTATTTTACACTCCACTGCGCCTCGCCATCACCCCATCTTGATGCGTTTCTTGAAGGTTCACCCCGCGACGTCCTCCGCCCTCACCATCACCTCTTGCAGCAAGCCCTTGTCTCTCAGCCCGGCGCAGCCTTCCCCTTTTACCAAGGCTCACTCACGCCACAGAACGAGGCAACGTGATCAGTTAGTTCTACGCCGACCCCGGACATGAAAGCCTCTACTAAGAACAGCTTCACTGTTAAAACGACAACCCTTAGCAGTGCTTAGGGAATGGCACGTTCGGTGCGATCGGCGACAAATTGTTACATTGTCTTATTCGCATGGATTGAAACCTTCGAGTTACCGTCAGGAAAGTTTCTTTGCTCATTGGCTAAGCTGCAAAGGTTTGAAGAGGTGACCTGACCACGGCAATACTAGTCGCTGGATGTCGTCGACGATGACATTGGAATTCGTCAGCCCATAGATATAGACTGGTGGATTGACGAGAAGAATCCAAGCCAAACCTAATTTAAAGTTATTAATTGACTTTGCAGTGCAGAAAAAAAAAGGTGTTGGGAAGCACAGGACCTTTTCTTCCCAGCAGATAGTCTCACGACCCGTCAAATATATTCGTCAAGTTACCAACCCCAATACCACAGTATTACCAATCTTACACAAGTGATAATTTATATATGCGCGTGTATCCGTGTTTGTTTTATTTTCCTTTAGGTTGTCATTTGCACGCTTCAGTTTTAACAATTAAGTTCTCTTATGCTTTTATGGACTTCATTCTTTCTTTACTTCATATGACTTCTACAAGAAAATCGGGCCTTTCAGTTCTCTTAGTTGTAGCCTAATAAAGAAACAGTCGACTTACTTCATCTGGTAGTTGTTCAATCAACTGTGAAACATTCATTTCTCGTTCTTCTTCTGAAGCAGTGAGCGCTAACTGAAATAAAGAAAAATAAACGGAAGTTTATACACTTTTCTATTAAGTAAAAACACAAGAAAGCTCCATTTCTCTTCACAATTATTCTTATTAGCTGAGAACATAGATCGGCCAAGAAATGGGAGCTCAATCAGGCTCACTCAAGAAATATATTTTGCTATGAGGACTCACTCGGACACAGACTCACTGTACTTTTTTCTCGACCGGGCTCACTCGGACTCAAACTCACCAACATATTACTCTACCGGACTCACTCAGACTCCTACTCACGGCTTCACCTGAATCTAAGTGAGCCTGAGTGAGTCGACTCATGAATCCGTTGGCGTAAAGTTAGCTTTTTCAATCTTGGTGTCAATGTTCTTTAACGCCGATGCCTCACGTAATCGGTGCTCTACGATACGCCTTTTCATCTTGCACCTTCAAATACGAGTTAACAGCGGTTTCAATCCAGTAAAAACATTTTCATGAAATACGAGACTCGCACGGGATATTTTTATTAAAAACTTCCACTGAAAGCATGCGGGGGAAAAGTCATAACGACCCCCCCCCCCAAACTCCCCCTTAGGATCAACATTATGAGTTAGCGCATTGTTGAGATACCTGGGAAAGACTTCAGAACAAACTTAAGACAATATAACGCTGATAGTGATGCTGAAGATGAGTAGATAGGACCGTAGATCGGCAATTAAAGATCGAGCTCACTCAGACTCACTCACGAAATGCTTTTTTCGCTTAGGGCCACTCGAACTCAGACTCACCAATATTTACCTCAACCGGACCCACTCGGACTCTGACTCACAAAACTTTTCCTCAAACGCACTCACTCGGACTCAAACTCACCAAATTATTACTCACTCAGACTCACTCGGACTCAGACTCACGGCCCGGTTTGAGTCTGAGTGAGTCGACTCATGAGTGAGTCCACTCATGTGTGAGTTTGCCGACCTATGACTGAGAATGACCTTTTAAACTGGTTAGTTGATTAATCTCCATGATTTTAGCCATGGCAGATGCCCAGACCCCCTAAAAAGACACCGGACTCAAATGCTGTTGATTTGGAAATAAAGTTTACTTTCTTCTTAGTTGAGTGTGCAAACCGGCTAAATCATAACCCAGGAGGTGTGCGTTATGCTTGCGTGTTGTCCACCTCCCATCTTGCGCAATCGGATAGCAAACACTAAAAAATAGAGAACTTTCTTCATTTTTATCACATAAGGTAGAGTGATCTTAAGTCCCGCAGCTTCACTTCGTCCCCATGCACACCGCGAGCATGCTTTATTTTCATTTAGTTGCTGCGTTCAGAATAAACACTGCGCCACCTGCATCAAAATGTTATGCCATTCTGCAGCTGAGAACGAAGTCGCGGGTTCAATTCCCTTTCACGATGACCATATTTTCATGACGACAGAATGCGAGAAATTCCTTTGTTAGTGTGCTTTGGGCGATGTCAAAGAAGCCATGTTGGCGGAATTAATGCGGAGCCCTCCATTGCGCGGTCCTTCATGACCCATTATGTAACTTTGGGACATTACACGCAACTTGCCTTTTATTGTTCCCAATGAAACACTCGTTGCCTTTTACAAGATTATGGGGGACATTATACATCCCACTAAATACCTAGTGATCGGGTTTCATCGACTGGCCGGTATTGGCCTCGAGGGCCACCACTGGAAACGCCGGCGCCACCGTCGGCGTGACGTGCTTGGCAGGATCACGTGGTCTCGGCGGCCGCGTCGGCTGCTTGCGGAGCGCTGCCGCGTGCTTTGTAAATGAGTTTCAAGCTCCCCCTGCGCTGCGGTCGGTACGAATACGGAGGTTGTCTCGCATTTTGAACCCAACTGAACCCATTGTAACAGGAGTGGCTGCCTCCGAAAGCGATGAACCTGCTGCTATTACTGCTCGGTGCCGTAGTGCCGGACGTATACACGCAACGAAGTCCGGTATAAGCCTGCACCGGTGCCCGTGGGACAAGGAACTGCGTGAAGAGTGCGTTGTGGTGCTAAGAACCGGCAAGAAGTGATCGGCTACCAGCCACGTGTACAACAAGCACTTCCGCGACGACGATTTTCGCTACTGCGTCGGGGATGTCGAGTAGCAGAGAGTGCGCACTGCGACGATTGTCCGCGCGCGC
>JALIZH010029498.1:0-24569 GCA_030522465.1 Rhipicephalus appendiculatus | reverse complement strand
AACTGGCGTCCATCTTAATCTGCTCTATTTTTTAACTTCATCTCCCTCTTCTTTCCTGCCCTGGCTATCGTGCTTCTTCAGCTTCTATCCAAGGGGTCGTACCGCTTTATTATTTTTCATCGCCATCAGCGTCATCGTCATTGCCGGACAACGGACTAAATAGACCGTAAGTATTTCGACCCTAAAAAATAAGCGAAAAGCTGCACCGACGCAGTACGACCTCAAGTTGGAGCTCGGCAGACCTGAAAGCGAAGCCTAAATTTGCATAACTCCGATTCTCGCGTGATTTGCTATTCTGTAACACACCCATACAATCACGGAAGCAGACATTACGCATTATGCTTGTATGGTAGTACCCGCTTCCACTTCCTTTTTGCCTGCCTTTATGACGGCGATTCATCATCACATGGTGCCGTCAAGCATAACAATGTGAGAGCGCTTATTTTGTGTATCTCCGTGCGTGCGCCTTAGTTAGGTTGTTGCCCACAGAGTACTGCACATTTACGCTTAAGGCACGTCACCTGCTGTTGCTGTTGCACAGCTGTAGCACGTTGTTTAGATCACCGACGGAAACAGATGAAGAGTGTGATGGTTTTTATGGTTCGTGACTGCAAACGTACAGTCTAGTGCGATTTCAAGGTCATCGCACGAGTGTCGACAAAGGACTACAATAGCACCACGGCTCAGAATCCTCTTTGGAGGATTGGGAGGTTATCGCGCAACCTTCCTTCACGCTTTTTGGTGTGCCTAAAGTTGCGATCCCGCCCGTATGAGGGCGGCGAATTTTCATTTTTTTTGTGGCAATTAGATATTTATATATTGTGCTGCTAGGGAAGTCTTCTAAATGCAGCAGTGCTAAGCCCCAGCTTTGCCATATCTTTCCTACCAATTTTGCTATCGTCTGTGGAGATAAACATCCAATGAACTATACGCTTGATCGCAAGGAATGGAAAGCCTAAAATTGAGAGAAAGGGTGATGAGTTCGTCGTAGGGCTGAATGTTGTAGCAAGGAACAGCCAACGAGCGAGAGAAGAACGCGAAATATTGCTTGTAATTTTTCCGAAACGTGCTGCTAGGCTCCAAGGACGCTATGTCGGTCGACGCTCGCGCGATCAGCCTCAATTCGCGCTCGAGTGCAAAAGAGTGCCGAAGACGCGACATGTGTATGCCGCGATCGATTGATAACAGGGTACTGTGTCACTCACGCTTACCAAACCTTTGGCAAAACATAACTGGTATAAGTTTGAAAAAAAGTAGTCTGCCTCGTAACGATCCCGTTTCCGGATGACAGAAACGGAACATTGAAGCCGCGCATCACCTTAGAAAGCACGCTTTTTTTTTTCTGTGAGAAGCTCGAGCTAGCGCCTGCTCGCGGTGCTGTGTGGCGAATTCTGGAGCCCAGTATTGTACTAATCAAACATTCATTGTCTGGGTTCTTGTGTTTTAACACACAAATAAGAAGGTTGGGTAGTGAGGAAATGATTCAACTATCATTTGGAAGTGACGGCATCAGATCCCGGTGGCGCAGATGGGGGGATAGGTGGTACATCAGTGTACATAACGGGATGTTTATAAAAATTTGCCCTTCTCCTAATACTGCCAGTTAAGTACTTGTGCCACTCCCCTTACATCGCGTCGCAGCTTTTGTAGGAGATTTAAATATCAAAATGACCTATCCTTGTGATTGACTTTAGTCAACTGGCGCCGTCCGATGAAGTTTGTACAGCATGTGCGGCAGTCTACCTCAAAGCGATTACATTATTAAATATCGACTGCGGTATACGCAGAATATTCACTGTGGTGCCATGTTGTCGTTTTCACAGTAAACCAATATAGAGTTAAGTGCACAAGGCGAACTTGTCTATTCGTCGGTAGCAAACATCGTACACGGTGCACCTTCATGAAGTCTTGTCACTGTTCTTTCACTTGGAATCGTTTGTATTTCAAGTTAACAAAAAAGAATACATTCCTAATCAAAGCCATAGCCAAACGAACAGCAGTAACCGCACACTCGAATAAGTGCATCAGAATAACAGCCTTCTGCACCACTCTCGCAGTTCCAACTGCCAGGGCGTTCAACCGCAACTAAAATTGCGCAGCTCGTTCACTAGCAGCTTGGTTCATTACAGTACATTCGCCTGCATGACGTTATCGTTGTATGCCCTTCTTTTTCCATATATGTTATTTTTCTCTATGCTCTCACAGCGGATTGAGAGCTTCGTACACGCGCCCTGACCGGTGTGGAACACCATTTACTATGGCACATGACATTGTTCGTTTACAATAAAGAGCGCGCAATTCCCTCACGCAATTGCAACGAAAAAGATGACCCGATGATAAAATGTTGGCACCCTTTGCACATCGACATGACGTGAGAGTGAACAACGGGGCGTATTGGTATTGCATGATTCGAAATAGAAGGCGTAATGTAGACGACGTACGAAAAGGGAGATTTCCAACAATGTTTATTCCAAGAAAAAAAAAACCGCCAGGCCTGCGCGGAACGCGCACCACTGTCGTAGCAAAAGCTAGAAAAGTGGACTTTCTAGAGCCTTTTTTTAAACACTCATTGGACAACTACAAGCACACTTTCATGGTACTCACTACGCCATAAATCATCATAATTTTTGTGTAGTAGGGAAGCGTCTACTGTTCCATTATTCTTCATTCTTAGGAAAAGCCTGATACCTGCTACACACTTGTAACACATTATATGCGCTTTGTTGATGCTGTGGCTGACGACGATGAAGAATTATGCCTGAGGCTTTGTAATGGGTTCGAGCATTGAACGACCCACTCGTTACGCAATTCGCATTGTGTGACACCTGGTTCTTACTTTACTGTTCTAAAATGCTTTATTACACATGTTAACGCGTTTCCTTACCCGACATGAAGCCTGCATAGGGTCAGTTGGCAAAGCAGTTTCAAGCATCGGCGTAGCTCAGTGGTAGAGTACTGGGCTACCACGCCGAGGGCCCAGGTTCGATTCACATTCTGTCCTGGGTGCTTTTTATTTGTTTAGTTTTATTCTTATTTCGCGCGATAGTGGTTACGGACACCGGCGGCGGTGGCGGCAGACAGGTACGGCGCAAAAACAGCCTGTGTTGTGATCTCATAACAGCTTTCCCTGTAAAAACGGGTGCTATTTATGCAGACAGGGTTGTCACATTTGCTTGCTGCGCAGTCGCATTGATATATTACCCTGTGTGTGTGTGTGTGTGTCTCCCTTTTCGTTCATCGTCTACTTTTGCGCCTTGAATTTCGAATCATCATGACGTGTGAACAAGATACCGCCGGCTGTTGATTACCATGAATAAATGGGATTACCTCTCATTGATACTGTTTATACTGCTGTTCACTTCTGTCTAGGGGCGCTCGCGCAGCCGGCCTAGGTCTGCAGTGAGATGCCTTGAAGCGGTTGAGGGTTCTGATGTGGTGTGTCCACGAGCATGCGCGGCCTAATAAACATACATATATCTGCGCATTGCTTTAATAAGGATTAATGTTGGTAAGCACGGTTGTCCTGCCGGGTGGGTCCATTACCAGAGCTTATCACTGTATACATGTGAACGCCTTCTCGGAACAGCCAGCAAGCGCGCAGGATTTGTTGTGATACAGTCGGGCGCGTGGTACGTGCTCGAACGCGGGATTATTCGGCTTCAAGATAGCGCAGGCGCCATAAGATTGAATTAACATTCGGCTAAACTAAGGCACTGTTCACCATTGCCACTCATGCAAACCTCGTCTACTTGTCTATTAAACGGCGCATGCTCTTGGGAACACAACGACAGACACCACTACCGCCGCAAGGTTAAGCCCCGCAGCGCAAAGCTGGCTCCTCGCGCGCTCTCTGGAGGAGTGACTGCAATGTCCTTATAGAGGACAATTTCCGTTTTTTTTTCTTTGCTAGGACAGAAGAGCATTGTATTGAAGGAATATGCGTGGTATTTTTCACTCTTGAGCGGAGACGTGGCCGACTGTCACTATAGAAGCCTTATACTATGTTTTATTGATAAACTTCCGTATTTATCATAATGTGCTATAGGAAGCAGAAGTGTGTCTGGGTGCTCTTTATTTACCAGTTAGTTTCGCTTTGTTGATGTTGTGCATGTAAACATCTTCCATGTTTCCTATGCCGCAACGTCTAGATGTACTGGCCGCTCATAAACAAACTTATTTAGCATCTGCACCGTAACTATGCTAGTACAAACGTTTGTATCAGAGTAGCACATCAAGAAGCTAGTGAACAATCTACGCAACATTCAGTTTCGGTTTCATGCCTCTAATATCGTACAATCACTGGAAGGAGAAAAGGTGGTTTACCTGTTTCGCTTTATTTACTAGCTCAGTTGGTGTGGGCGTACTTTCACCTAGAAAATTGAAAAAATTACAGCTAGTATCAACATTCGGATAAGAAGAATGAGGCCACATTACTTGATGTTTGATATCATCAGGAATTGAGGAAAATGAAGCTGCCTATACCATACATGCTTAAAGAAAATAGGTCCACCTTAAAACATAAGTTCCACGCAGTGCTTCTTTTATTGAATTATAATGAAGGCGCTTTAAATGATGATATAACGTCGGTAAAGCTGCTTGAAATATAACTTTACCTATACTGTATGCGGAAATTTAGGTGACCATTTTTTAATAGTTTTACATTGATTTTGTTAACAGAAAAATGTTTATTGTTACAGTAGCAGTCTTGCTTTCACAAACCAGTGGACATATATTTTATCTTAACATGGCATAGAAATTGAACAAGCGAGTAAATGTCTTCTGGTCTGCAGCGTTTCTGTTTTAGTGCACTAGGTTGAATGAACAAATTGTTTATGGTTGAATGAACAAGTAATAAGAGAGTGGAACAAATTATTGTAATGTTTCATGACTACATAATATCCCTTTCAGCCTAGCATATTTCTTACTCCTAACCAAATCTGATTATAAAGTCCTGCCAGTCATTTCGCATTGATTGTGGTTACTTGAATTTCCTCGTATCCAATGCCAGTATAGTAAAATTTACAAGCAGTATGCCAAACACAGTGCGGCCGCTATTTTCGCAAAAAAAGGCAGCATTCATATTGCATTGACTTCTTCGACGATGGTGTAAAAGGCACTTTCTTGGGATGGCAATTAATACCAAACAAATTTTGTCATGTGCCTCATTGCATCATTTTTAAATTATCCAGCAGAATTTAACATGGGTAACACGGCTAACACATCTAACACGGTTCCAGTTGAATCAGGTGTTACTCAACGGTCTATTCTATGTCTTCTTTTTATTTTTCATGTCTATTTATCAATATACCCAATAACATTTCCTCAAAAATTTGCTTATTCGCGGACGACAGTGTTATATGTCGTCAAATTAATACTGCTTCTGACACAGCAACCCTTCAATCCGACTTAAATAGCATATAAAAGTGGTGCCTCAGTTGGTGCATGCAGCTCAACATTAATCAATGTAGATCGATGCGCATTTCTCGTTCTAACACAACCTGCCCTACCTATGCACTTAATAACTGTGCCCTTCAATCCGTTACAAGTCAGCGTTATCTAGGCGTTCATATAACCAACGACCTCCCTTGGAAGCAGCTCATGCAATACCTAAGATCAAGAGCTAACCATTCGTTAGGGTATTTGAAAATAAATTTTTTCCCTTGCGCCTGCCCCATTAAAACGACTGCTGTATATAACCTACGTCCACCCCAAACTGGAACACGCTTCATCCATTTGGAATCCTCGCCAAGTCACAATTATTACCGAAATCGAGTCAGTACAAAATCGCGCTGCTCATTTCATTCTGGCTAATTATCATCGCACTGCTAGTGTTACATAAATGAAGAGTACGCTCCATGTCGCATTAATGTATTCGCAGAAAGAAATGGCGCATTTCATTATTTCATAAAATATATTACCCCAACGCATTCCTTCCCTTACATTGGATCCACCCGGCACCGTACCATTCAGCTACCCATTATCACGTGCTTAAATTCAACGTACCTCGTCACAACACCACAGCATATTCACAATTATTCCTTCCTAAGACCTCAATTGATTGGAAAAATATACCTGCATGATTAGTAAACATCACTGACCCCACTCGTTTCAAGAATGCACTAATCAACTTGAAATCCTGAATTATACCAGCGGGTATAACTAGATACTTGTTGGTGTGGATTGGCTGTTTAGTGTATTCTTTGTGTATTGATTTCTGTTGTCTGTTAATAAAGTGTACACTTGGTGTGTAATATTTACTATTATGTGGTATTGTTATCTCTCCTGTAAGGAGTTCAAATATTCCTGTATTTGTTTTGCTGTTGAACTGTATTTCCACCCGTCTCCTCTACAATGTACAAATGTACCCTGGCAGCCTCACAAATAAATAAATAATATCCTCAGGGCCGAAGTCTCAATGATAATTTTTACAGCCCGTTAAGCAGGTATTTGTATCCTTCAACTTTCGTTACAATTTATTAAGCGTGAGGGGGATCACTGATAATGAGCTTCCCCACCGGTTTCAACACGGGGAAACAGCCGAAGCCACACGGCACACTGCTTATGTCGCAGGGTAGACGGATATCACTTAAACAGAAGGAACGGCGGCCATCGATAGGGTGGTTGCGCGGCAGGTTCCCTGGCGACGCCAGGTATATTAACTGGAGAGCTCCATGTTTTCAATGCCGTCCCAAACTGTTAAAGTACTTATTGCTAAGAAATATTTTCTAATGTGTCTGCTTATAGAACCTCGTGGCTTATGTAGGAAGCAGAAAAAAAAATGGCTTCAGATTAGTGCTTTCGAGTGCGGTTAAAATGTGAGTGTACGTACATTCTAAGGTAAGAGTACTCATATTGAAGTAAGAAAGACCCATATAATGAGCACCAAGATATTGGTGGCTAAGAATCAACGAGAAAGATATGCGTGCGAGGGGTAATTCATAATGACTAATGGATTAGTTACAATGACTAACCGCGACAGCCCAAAGGCGGCACTGTAGATAGAGTTCTCATCGCAACTAACCACGGTCACAACTGGCAGGGTCGTACTCATCGTGTTCGCGGCGCCGTGCCAACGGCTGTCACGGGGTTGACAATTACTTAAAATGGTCAAAAATAATGCCGAAGCTCCAATTATACAAACGTACACGTCGATGAGCATGTTGTGCTGCTTAACACGTTCGCTGTCTTCGGCGCTGGTGGCCAGGTGCGGGAACTCTAGGCTTTACCGGCTGGCGGCCTCGCCTTCGCTAGCTGCACTGTCACTCCATCTAAGATCACTGCCGTTGGCCTTTACGGCCTGCTGTGGTCGTGACGCAGCCACGGGCCGCGGGTTCGCATGTTCTGTACCACTGGACTCTAAATATTCACCGAAAACACTGGTGGCAGCTCTGCACATTTCCTTAGGCGGTATTACAATTGTTCTGCTGGCTAAAAATTCATCTTCGACAATGTATGGCATTGCAGTGAAGAAGATTGCATGCAATAAACTAGCCGAATGATTTTATTCCTTCTCGTGTACGCTGTACCGTCCACTCTAACAGTAACACAGCGTAGTTTGGCTGCGCCCCGTGGAACGCGAATGCACGCGGTAAACCGTAGTAAACCGTAGTGTCATGTGCGCACGAAGTAAACCGTAGTGTCGAGTGCGCACATTGACCCTCGGTGGATGCTTCGCGTCGTCTTCTACAGCGTGAGAGCGCACCGATCCGTAGCAGTGACCAAAAGCCATGGCAAAGGCTCTTACTTGGCTGCAGCACAAGAGCCGCGCTCTCGTGTGCGCTTCCGCCACTTTGATTCGACGAGTGTCCATGCCGCATCACATGGTGCTCTGTGGAGTGTGGCCATGCTGAGCCCTGTTCTTCCTAAGAGTCGACGACACTGTACATCACAAGCGCGTGGATCTTTGCTCATTTCTCAAACTTCTCACAAACTCTGCGATATAGTTACGTGTGAATGATCCAGGCCCGGAGTACAATGTGCCGAGAGATTTCTATGCGCAAGTAGGTGCAGGGTCATATGACGTGACGGCATATGGAAACGTAGCTTGCCCTGTATTGGACGATGGACAGCATCTCCCCTGAACGAAAACTAAGTGTATGTGAGTAGAAAATTATAAACTATTTATTTTTGTCATTTTTGTATTTGTTTCCATTTATTTATTTATTGTTGCTATGTCTGCGAAACAGTGATGCAAAAAACAGTAAATGTTCCGTATGTTCGGTCTCGTACAATTCTCAAGCTGCCACTGCTCAAGAAACAAGTAAAAAAAAATGTTCAGTCTTGCGCGTGTACCTGCAAAAGATCATCCTCGGGAATAACGGGTCATCTGAACTAGGGACAAATAGATCACCCTCATTGGACATCTGAGTACTCGTAGTGTTCCTCTGGTGAAGTGCAGCTGTGGGAACTATCATCTGCCCGCGAAAGGTGCGACTGTGAGGGCTACATGCTAGCCAGTCCAGTTGCAACCTTGATGGCGACGACACTTTGTTGGAGAGTGACTGCATGCCAAAGATCTCTTAAAGCCGTTATTGTTACTCCTAAACAAATCGGGGTTGTAGCAGCACAATTAGTCCCGTAAGATGCGAACCAAAAACCCTTGTAACTCTCGTTTGCCTAAGATTGTATAGCCGCAATAGATGATATACTGTCTCAGTACTGTTTAAAATTACATAAACATCACATTGCTGACCTAGAGCGCTTACGTCAAAAATTATCAGTTACTAAAGTCATCAATGTAGAGAGATTACAATCTGAAATAAAGCAGCGATATTTACGCTAGGCGGGAGTCTTTAATAGAAATTATCGTAGAAATGTTCACCGTCATAACACTTGCAGCACATAGTTGCGCATTTCATGCCTGCACACATGTTGCTAATATAATAAAAAAAATACTCACAATAACCAACCGTCCAGAACGTGGCCACGAGGGTAATCACAGCGAGAACTTTCATTGTTTCCGATATGATCCTGTCTGCTGGAATGAATAATGCATGTTGCTATTTTAGAACAACACTGTGCCGCACATATGTACCTTAAAATATTTTATAATTCTGGATATATTTCTAGCATTTCCAGTGGATAAGATATGGTACGCAAAACATTTATTTACCCACGGACTTTCAGCTGTGGATAATTTTTTCGGTTGCTTAATTTGGGAGTAGGATCTATTTCAGGAGAAAAAAAATTCTTACAGCTGACGTAGACTAGGTAATCAAATTTTAAATCAATAAATTAATGCACATATTGATACTACAAGATACAGCCGGTAATGTAAAAAAAATGACCACGTTGGGAGGACGCCGAAGTGGACACAGCTGACTTACGGAACCATCTGAAAGGAATGCGCTAGCGCTGGCGACGAAGCCATGCCATGTTGCTTCATTGGCAGCAGCACAGTGGTGTTTAGGCAGCTAATATATTACCACGCGCATTTCTTGTATCAGTTTTACTGCCTTCGGTTTCCACCAACAAAACACTGTCAGCAATGCTCAGCGTAGACCACGCTGCAGTGTTCGAGAAGGTTCGCGATTATAGTAGATCGTTTTGTTAAGATTGCACGCAGGACGCCAACCGTCCAGCTTATTCTAGAGCTGCACGATCATTAGCGATAAGGCTAGAAAGTTCGAAGCGTGCTGTATAAAAGACGGCGCGTCCCAACCATGAGCAGGTGATCGACGGCCGACGCTCTGTTCGCCGCTATCTGTGCCAGTGTGCAGAGCTGCAGTCTGACCTTCTGCTTTCCGGCCACAAGTTTGGCCAAATAAAGTGTTTCTTCTTTGACACGCCGACTGTTGCCTTCGTCGACGTCACGACCACGTGACAGTATGATAGCACGTTTGTTGTATGCCTGCTCAGGGTTGCCGTTGGTGGCTACTTTGCGCCAAATTGGCTACTTTTCGGCCCCGTCTGGCGAATAAAATTTGCAGTTGGCGCCATGGCTATTTTCTGGCTACTTTTAAAGTGCTGATTTGGCGCATTAAGTAAACATTTATTTTTAAATTTTTGCACACGTAATACGTAGTTTTTACGCTTTTCTCTCGCTTTAGCGGATGCGTACGGTCGTCCTCCACCCCCCAGTAGGCTGGTGCGCATCGAGGCACCTTTACGCGACGCTTAGCGCGTCTCCAAATATGGAGTAGCGAATTTACGTGCATGGTGACGAACGTATGACCAGCTGGGTGCTCAAGCTTCCCGCCACCTGTTGTAATGCTACGCGAAGTTTTACGAGTAATTTTAATGTGCAATGCGTGTTGGCGCGCAAACTTGGGAAAACAGACATCTGCAACAAAATTTAGCTGGCCTGTTCATCTACAACCAGAATTTTGTGTGCAGCCACAACGAAAATCTTTTTCAACTTACATGTTCCTACTGACTTGCTGGCTAGAATATTCTAATGTAACTTTGTGTCTGGCAAGAACTTATATTTTCTACATAAAATATATGCACGTGTAATTAATTGATCATAATTCGTTCATTTAATTTATTTCCAACTTATCGGTGGCTTTGTATGCTCTTGCTTATTCAAACTGGTATTATTTATTGACCAATACTGAAGAATCTGCTCATAATACCACTTCTGTTCCATTTGGCTACAAATTTGGCGATAATATTAAATGGAATGGCTACTTTAGCTACTTTTGGCTTGAGTTCTGGCTCTTTTTCAAGACCACCCAACGGCAACCCTGTGCCTGCTCGTTCTCGCCTTCACTATCCTCACTTGGCCAAAGGCTCGGAATGTACGGTCCTGAAGTCACAGTTGTGCTCGTTGCGTTGGACCATGAGGTGGCTCATCGAGATCTGAGGGTGTTTATTTCTTAAAGGCTATATTGAATGCGAAGCATTTTCCGGCCAACCAAAGGCATTCTGATCTATCTATCTATCTATCTATCTATCTATCTATCTATCTATCTATCTATCTATCTATCTATCTATCTATCTATCTATCTATCTATCTATCTATCTATCTATCTATCTATCTATCTATCTATCTATCTATCTATCTATCTGTCTGTCTGTCTGTCTGTCTAATTACCCGCGTACACTCTTGCTACTCTCTAGTCATTTCGTTACCTTCCTATACACCAAAGCATGCATATCATGATATAAGTGGTATAAGTGCAATAGGTGATTAATATTTGAATATCACATTGTGTAACTCATGAAATTTAAAAAAAAGTCCGACAGATCCCACGCATTGTGAAAATTGATTTCATGAGAAAGTGTCAGCGAGTCAGTGAGTGGCCTATAACCATTTCTGACTTTGAGCTATGTCTTATAAGAGGTGGATCGATGAATTCGTGCAAACTATTTCCGTGAACATCATGGATTTACATCATGGCACGTGAAGTGCAGCTTACTTCCTGACGTAACCTCGGCTTTCATGTTGAAGCACATGTCCATTTTACAGCGAAGAGGTAAATTGCCTTGCTCTGCGGATGGCGTCCGTGAACAAAATGACGCACTTTGTCCACGGACGCCCCCTAGCTGCCGTCGATGCCCCTTTGTTAAGTGTCGATATACTCGGCGGCGGCACTTACCAATCGTTGTGCCAACCCGGGCACAACGATGGTGGTCTAGTGGTCATGGCACTTGACTGCTGATCCGCAGGTCACGGCATCGAATCCCGGCCGCGGCGGCCGCATTTTCGATAAAAGCGAGAACGCTAACGCCCGCGTGCTTACATTTAGGTGCGCGGTAAAGAACCCCAGGCGATGTAAATTTCCCGAGCCCTTCACTACGCCGTTCCTCATAATCATAGCCTGGTTTAAGGACGTAAATCCCCGTGAATTATTATATATTGATCGTTGTGCCCATTTGACGCGTTACGTAGAAGTCGCGCTGGCGCTGGTACCAGCAGTTGCCCCTTGAAGTCGCTATAGGAAGGACGCGCGTCATTTACTGGAAGGAAAAAATTACACCATCTCCCGCTAAAGGGAACCATGTGTAGATGTGAAGCAGCGGGGCGCTAACGCTTACACTGGCGGCGGCGTTGACGCTGGCGCTCATCGCAGCGTTGCGCAGGAGAGAAAACTGGGGAGGCGCAAAGCAGGCAGGTGATGGAGCAGTGTTTCCTACTGGAACATGCCAATCGCTGCTAATGGGCAATGAGAGACAGAAGACTCCGACTGGACACAGAGACCCGCACTCCGCTTTTAGTTAACGCGCACGCTGCGAATTTTTGTTGTTCAACAACGCATAGGAGAAATCTCCCACCGGCACCACCTTGGAGGTCAAGATCCATTGCCATATATACGGAGTGGCCAGTGAACGGTTGTGCAGCGCGAGCACTCGGTTTTTAACCCTTTCAGTCCCGAATTAACTATTTTCAATGTAAGCAACTAGTTTTTACATTTCGAGATGCACATGATCGTGGTAGTCCGAAAAAACTGAAAAAATCTTTGCTCACACTTTCCAGTGAAGAGTAATTAATGGGACAATTAATTTAATGAATAATTATTATTTAATAATATTTCCACAATTTTTACTTCATTTATTACTTAAAAATGTTATTTAGACAGGATAGCATAATGTCCAATAGCCAAAATTCAAATTTCCCGCACAGAACTAAAATAAATGCCCTATCTCTACATAGTGAAAGAAGACGCTGCCTCAGCAAAATGCGCGAACAGCACAACTGCTTCTGTAATTTCTTCATTCAGACGTGACGTCGCATTATTGTGTGTACCATGTTGACACCACATGTAGGGCAGATGCTAAATACGGGCTCTTGAGGAAGAACAACGCTTTATCTTTACCAGATGCTTGCTGACTGACCTACATAATTTATGATTCCAATTGGAATCACTGGGACTGAAAGGGTTAGACGATAGTCTTTCTTGGAATACTTAAACGCAAAAATTTTGGTCTGTATGTCTGTCCGTCTGTTTGTCTCTCGGTAACCCGATTCAGCTACTCGGCTAAAGTTTAACTTCTTTCTGAACGCCCAGCCATCTTGAACTGGTGTTCACGTTCATATTTGTGAACATATTCGATCAAAAAGCAAATACTACGCATTCTTGAGGCGCAACATTAATATGTAAGTGTCAGGACGTGTGTTCTTTATTAGAAAATACATAGGTACGCAATTCTAAAGACCCTAGTGTTTTTAGGCTGTCTGAGGCAAGGCAAAACATAGTAGTACGGCCGGCACAAGACTATCGTCTTTCGACGACATTTGCAGCGAAGCACGCAGATACGCGGCCAATTTTTTCAACCAAGAAACTCGCTAGCAGACGCTGTGTGCGTCGGCGTCGCGAGGCAAGAGAGGGGGGGAGCGTAGGAGAGGAGAGAGAGGGGGTGACACGCATGCGCAGTGGGAGCCTGAACGCCGTGGGCAGGGATGCGTAGAGGAGAGAGGGGGGAGCGTAGGAGAGGAGAGAGGGGGGGACGCGCATGCGCAGTGGGAGTGTAGACGCCGCGGGCAGGGATGCCTAGAGGAGAGAGGGGGGGGAGTGTAAGAGGGGAGAGAGGAGGGAGGCGCATGCGCAGTGAGGGTGTGGTTGCCGCGGGGAGGGATGCCTAGAGGAGAGAGAGGGGGAGAGGAGGTTTTTTTTATTTTTTATTTTTTTTAAAGGGTTTGCGCATGCGCAGTAAGGGTGGGCACGCGGCACACCACCACCACCGGATTAAGCTTCGCCATAAGATGCTTCACATCTAAAACAGCTTAAATTGACGGAGCGCCAACGCGCGCACAACTGCGATTAGGTGCGAAAACGATGGGAAGCCGCTGCCGCCAATCGTGCAGCCGCAGTCGCAGGCTTCCATAATCGCAGTAGTGCAATTGGTCTGAACAATATTGAAATGAGTTGTCAGCAGTATTTCTTGGCGTGTTCTTATGACGATTAACGCTAGGCTACACCTTGATCATTCATAAGAGGACATATGCAATCATTATTATACTTATAGAGCGGAAAGCGATCAACGTGAGCCCAACTAATGTTAGGCACCACCACCACCCCAACTGATGTTCGGGAACCGCTGGCGTAAAACGAGTACTTATGTTTTGTTCCGCGTGGTTGGGGCACAACAGAATTTCTGAAATATACATTATGCGTTTTACGTCAGATCGCGTTTAGTTCGCCCACACGAGGTATTATAATTAAGGGCCCAAAGCGAGTGCACTGCTTCCCGATTTTTGTTTTTTAACACGAAAGTGTTTTATGCCAGGGTCCACCAAGACTTCAGTGACGTATTTCAATCACACAAATGATGTAAAAAATGCCCACCATCAGATGGCAAAGAAAACAAATAGTGTCAAGGGGATCCCTTCCTCCCCGACAACGCATGCCGGCCTGCCAGTCCACTGTGCCACCACCTCACATTCAGGAGGCTTTAGCAACACACGTCACATTTTTATTTCACAATGCTTTTAGTCGGCCGGGTGGTGTGGCCGTCTGGGGGGGGGGGGGGGGGGAAGTGAAGTAGAGCATCATGATCGCGGACTTCGCGATTAGCTTCTGCAACACGCTATTGCTACGCGTCCGTTCCATTCGACGCGTTTCCAATAGAATTGCAATTTTGTCAAAGCCAGAATACACCGTGAGGTGGCGATCTTTCCCATGCCTCAGCCGCGGTCATAGCATCCACCCATATTAAAAAATTGACGGCAGATCCACGAGGTGAATGATGATGAGATTGGGCGAAGCTCCTGGAAGTAATCATCGGTTAAACCGTGAAAGTTCTTCCGTTATTCGCCCGATAAAAATGACGTGAAACGATTGATTAAATGTTTTATCAAACTTTTATTGCTGGTTTCCGTTGTCCTTTCATTATGACCGCTTTGTGGTCGGTGAAATGTAAGCTAAGTGCTTCTTGCACTGGTTGCAGCGGCATCCTTATCCATACGAGCACACACCGACGGCAACGAGCATCGTCAACTACAAACCTGTATCGCGATATGGTTTTGATTATAAAACCATTGCTTTAGAAAACACCTGGCGTCTTTCGTTAAGCAGCTGGCGTCTTTTCGTTTTGCTTTAGAAACATCTGGCGTCTTTTCGTTTTGCTTTTAGAAAACATCTGGCGTCTTTCGTTGGTTTATTTCATCAATCAACGGCGTTTTGAACAAAATTTTTATTGTTTAATCACGCACAGGAGAAATGCCAATGGCTGCTAATGGGGAATGAGAGACAGAAGAATTCGGCTTTTAGTTAACGCGCACGCTGCGAATTTTTTATTGTTCAACAACGCACAGGAGAAATCTCCCACCGGCACCACCTTGGAGGTCAAAGCGTAAGACTGGTTACGCACTACGACTACGACGAGGGACGAACGGGTGCCGCTTTAAGGGAGCTTCGCCCCTAAAATAGCTTAGCGAAGCTCGCCTGCCTCGCCTGGCTGTAACAACGCGCTGTCCGCTTACGCTCACCCTAAGAGAAATCGCGGTGCCGCAGGAGGAAAGACACGACGCGCGTTGCGTTTCCCTCTAGCCCAGCCGTGGTGCGATTTCTTTTGGTAGGCCTGAAACGTGCTTCGAGATGGCGACCTTCGCCCATGTTCGGCATCCAGTCAGCGATGCTCGCGCTTGCTCTTATTACGCTCGCACCGTTACTGATAGAGCTACCACAAATGTTTAATCACTGATCATGGACGTTAGCCGTCGAGATGGGGATGTGCCCCCAAGCGCCAACGTGGGTGCATCCACGTTAAACGGTGCTATATTTGCCAGACGACAATCAACATTGTTCGAGCTCACTTATCTCAATTTACAGTAAACTTTCAACTACTCTTGCAATGACACTTTCTACTTTCGTGTTATACCGATTCCTATGATAGAGGGATCAGGCATATCTTTTAGATGCGAAGCATCTTATGCTCGGGAGCTCTGTCCGTCCCTCCTGCGTCCCCCCGTCCCGTGTCCCGCGTCCGGCCGCTTTCATGAAGTAGGGAAGCACCCATTATGCGAACCAGAACACTGTAGTAATATGAAGGCCGTCAACCACTATCACAGTCATCAGAGTAATGGCCGAGAGCACAGATAGGCTGCTTAGCAATGGCTAGGCAGGTGGTGTCTGTCACCCAGGTTGACCCCATTCGTTGATCTTGGATGTGTTTGGAGGGGGCTTAGTAGTCCCCTCCTTCCCGCGGCCCCACACCCCCTACAGCGCATGCGCGTCCCCTCCCCTATCCTCTCCTACGCTCACCCCCATTCTCTACTCTAGGAATGATCTACTCTACGGGCGCCCCCCCCGTAGAGTAGATCACTCTACTCTACGGAGCGGCTCCGGCGTCCCACAACCCCACAGTGCATGCGCGTGCCCTCCCCCTCTCTCCTCTAGGAATTCTCTACTTTACGGAGCGCCTCCCGCGTCGCACACCCCCCACAGCGCATGCACGTCCCCTCTCTCTCCTCTTCTAGAGTCTCCCCGTCCTGCCCTCTAGGAATCCTCTATGGAGCGGCACGCACGACAGCTGCTGTGACAGCTGCATACTCCGCTGGGGGGCGCCACGGCAGTTCCGCGGTATGAAAATGACGGAGTGCGCGCGCCTTATTCTCTCACCTGTGCAGCGCTGCGATGAGAGCCCGGACCGCTGCCGTGAAATGAGAGCGACGACGTTCCTCCCGCTCAAGCTGATTATCTCCCCGCTGCTTCGCATTCACACATGGTTCCCTTTAGCGGCAGATGGGGAAGTTTTTTTAGATGCGAAGCATCTTATGCTCGGGGCTATGTCCGTCCGGCGTTCGCGTCCCGCGTCCGGCCACTTTCATGAAGTAGGGAAGCACCCATTATACGAACCAGAACACTGTAGTAATATGAAGGCCGTCAACCACCACTACAGTCCCCAGAGTCATGGCCGAGAGCACAGAGAGGCTGCTTAGCAATGGCTAGGCAGGTGGTGTCGGTCCCCAGGTTGACCCCATTCCTTGAGTCATGGCCGAGAGCACAGAGAGGCTGCTTAGCGATGGCTAGGCAGGTGGTGTCTATCGTCCAGGTTGACCCCATTCGTTGATCTTGCTTGCATGTGTTTGGAGGGGGCTTAGTAGTCCCTCCTTCCCGCGTCCCACACCACCACAGCGCATGCGCGTCCCCTCCTCCCTCTCTCTCCTACACTCACCCCCTTTCTCTCCTCTAGGAATCTTCTACTCTACGGAGTGGCCCCCCGCGTCCCATAGCGCGTCCACTGCCCTATGCTCTCCCTACGCTCAACCCCTTCCTCTACTCTAGGAATCATCTACTCTACGGAGCGGCGCCCGCGTCCCACATCCCCACAGCGCATCCGCGTCCTCTCCTCCTCTCTCCTCTAGGAATCCTCTACTCTACGTAGCGGCTGCGGCGTCCCACATCCCCACAGCGCATGCGCGTCCTCTCCCCCCTCTCTCCTCTAGGAATCCTCTACTCTACGGAGCTGCTCCCGCGTCCCACACCCCCCCAGCGCATGCACGTCCCCTCCCCCCTCTCTCTCCTCTCCTACGATCCCCCCCCGTCCTTTCCTCTAGGAATCCCCCTACACAGCGGCGGGCACGACAGGTGGTGTGACAGCTACATACTCTGCTGGGGGCGCCACGGTAGTTCCCCGCTATGAAAATGACGGAGCGCGCGCGCCTCATTCTCTCTCCTGTGCAGCGCCGCGATGAGCGCCCGGACCGCTGCCGTGAAATGAGAGCGGCGACGTTCCTCCCGCTCAAGCTATCTTCCCACTGCTTCGCATCCACACATGGTTCCCTTTAGCGGGAGATGGGGAATTTTTTTTCTTTTTTCTTTTTTTTGCAGCGTCGGTAGAATGCGTTCGTATGCTACAGTTCAGTTGACAGTGGCAGTATGCCCCGCGCTTAAGTATTTGGGTGAGTGCTGGTTAAGAGCTTGGGTGCGTTGGTATAGCGGTCAAAGCACTCGCTTTCGGACTGGGGGGACGCAGGCTCAAGCGCGAGCCCCGCCATGAAAATTTATTTCGTTAGTGCGCGCCAGGTGTAGGTTAGGAGGGTTTTGAGAATTCCACCATTATCAGCGTCACAGGTCAGTCAATACAAGGTCAATACACAACGATGTACACAACACTCAGTCGCTTTTTATATACAGCCACTACAGGCGTTGCCCGAGGTGGGTCCCGACTTGACTGAAATATTTCAGTTGCTATAAGTATAAGCGTATGCAAACATACACGCACGCGTACACGTGGAGTAGCTCGATTCGTTATGAAAAAATTGGGGGACCCTTAAGCTTCGCCTTTAAGGGTTGAACGCGATAGCGATGTCCCGTCCCTACTGCGTACTTCAATCACTTAGTGCATACTATGTAATGGGTAGTATGGTTTCAACCAGGAGAAATTATGCGCGGCAAATGTGGGAAATGTTTTCGAACTTGCTATGCACCCACTACGTGGTGTTAAGGGAATACGCGCAGTAAGGTGTGTGCCGTTTGTAATGGGTGGCTGGCTTTAAACTATGGAATCGTTATGATAGTCACATATTCTGACGCCCGATGGCAATTTACGCTTGTACCACGCAATATTCCTGGGATATTACATGTGATATTGCGACGCCTATATAAAGGACGCTTGCGTTTGCGAAGCATGGAAGTTAGTTTCACTGCATTTACAAGCAGAGGAAGTTATTTTCACAGTATATCCAAGTTGGTTACGGACACCGGCGGCGGCGGCGGCGGCGGCGGCGGACAACTACGGCGCAGAAACGACCCTTGTTGGGATCTATGTGAAAGTCGGGAATAAAGAAAAAAAAAAGAGGCATGGCTGTGTGGTAGAACATCTGCTTGCCACGCAGATGACCCGGGTTCGATCCTCATTCGGACCCGAAAATTTTTATTTATTTTATTTGCATCTTTCTCGATTTTATTGCGATAGCAATTATATGGACACTTTCGGCTGGTTTTCACCGTCAGCGTCGGCGTCATTTGCCGTATATGTATATGTATATATATATAACCGGCCCCCCCCTGTCGTTCGTGAGCGTGAAAAGACGCGAGGGGGGGGGGGGTCCCTCGAGCGACCGATTTTACGAGCGCGGGGGCGCGCGTTATCTCCCCTTATCGGCGGCCGACAGCGGGGGGGCCGGTGTACCCTTCTACGTGCTGCGCTCTCAACGCGAAGAGAATTCTCTTAAACAAGCGTTTTCTAGAGTTGCGTGAGATCGTATCCAAAAAGAGTTAGCTGCCAGCCTCACTTCGTATAACATTACAATTTTTTGCTATCGCATTCATTGCTTCACCCTTGCGGTGAAACTGTGACTTTTTTTTTTGGTCACGGGCAAGATGATGATTTTTCGGTCACGGAAAAGATGATGATTTTTCGCTCACAACCAACGACGCCGACGCCGACACCGACGCCGACGCCGGAATTTCTGCGAAACGAGCTCTTTAACGCTATCGCGTTAAAATTCTTCACAACTGCTGCTATACCATATCTAAGCTACCTCAAAAATAATTGGTTTCTCACACTATAAACTGCGAAATGCACAGTTAAACGACGAACCGGGCATAAAAAAATGTTTAGCCTCCCCAAGTATGTGATATTGAGTGCACTTTCTTTCAGCTTTGTTATAGCTGCTTGTACGCGAGTATTTAGTATTGGCGTACTTAGATTTAGTTCTCTAATAATGAGTAGAGGTCATCGAAAGTGACTACATGCATTCACACCATGTCACGCATTAAAACTGTATCCTGACTTCGCAATTACCTGCTTTGATTATTTGATAAATTTCCGAGGCTTGCAGAAGACACAACCAGGGATTGTGTAATGAAGAAGTGGCCAAGGAGTCTGATTGCTTCTCTACAAGCACGGCGCAGAGCCACGGAAGTGAACTAATACTCTTGCGATCAACTTCATTTAGATTTTTCGTCTCCCAGAATTTCATGTTTTATGAAAGAGTGCTAATATGTTCCAGGTTACGCAACCCACAAAATGCAAGAAGGCACCTCGTGCGCCATTTTTTCAAGTAGTGCGAAATAAATGCTGCTAATAAAAATGCAGTTGCTTACCCGCTCAGCTTAGAGTACCGTTTGCGAATCTTCAGCCGACGATAACATGCTCCATCGACAACGCCTTTTATAGTAACTATGTTTACGTAAACGGATATGAAAGCATGGCTTTGGTTTGATGGCTCACACTTCTGCCCTCCTGACAGTAGGAAGTTATGGTTATGGAATTACGTATATGTAAAATCGGGAATAACCGACGAGTGCAGCCACTGAGGTGAGTGCACGTCGCTTTCTTATGATATGTTCTTTTTTTCTTTATTCTTCATAGACTCCGAAAAAAAAAACAATGAATACAGAAACAGTGTTAGGAAAAAAGTACAATAGAATAAAAAAGTCGTAGTTTCGCCGCATGGGCGAAGCAATGAATGCGATAGCAAGGAACTGGAATGTCGCACAAAAAACGACAACCAGCTCGAGACTTGCAGCGCGCCGCTGAAGCACAAAGGCGGCTCGAACAGAATGCACAGATATACACAGGACAAGCGTTAACTAACGACTGTCACAGTTATTACGCTTTTGTGGTTTGAGCAACGCGCTACAAGTGTCGACATTGCGGGACCCAACGCTCTTAGATATTTGTTTTTCTTTTAAACTGCGATGCGTGTAGTGACCCATTTGGGTCTCCTGCCACGCGGTGGCGTCTGACGCAAGGTGTGCAAGTTGTTCTTTATTTTGTTTATTTGCACATCACGAGTGGGTACAGAAAGGGGCCACTTTTTCGTGCGCGTCTCAAGGGCAGTTTTCAAATTGAAAGAAATGGTAGAAGCATTGCGTGACAGAAAACACGCTCAAGCTCTTCGGAGATCTGCGTATCTCGAGCGCTGTATGGCGTATAGAAATAACTGGCCGATATTACGCCGGCGCATGCATGGTGCGTGGCTGAGTTGAATACAGCGCGCTGCGGAGCGAGGGGTTGCTGGTTTGGATCCCCGGTTGGGTGCTTCGGATTTTTTTTTGTTATGATTGATTTTTATTTCTGTCTGTCTTTTTGATATATATACATACATATACATACCTCTGACATAGCGGCGACGGAACGGCAGAAATCCGCCAAAAAGTCCTCCCGTATTTCCTACCGCAATAAAACAGAACGTTACATTCCGAAAAAAAAAAATATCACAATCTTTAGACAGAACGAGAAATTTTGTCACGCGTAAAAGGAAAATAATGACATTTAAAAGATGGAAAACTGAAATACACAAATTACATATTTATTGAACCGTGATTTGTGTTGGACATAACTGAATAAATTCGAAGAATCCAAGCCGTAATTTCATCTGCAATAATGTTCACGAATATTTTTTGCAGAACACTACAATGATAAGCAGGTGTTTACCTTGTCAAGCTAAAGTTTTGAAGGCGGTTTTCGAAAATCGTCGTTTTACTTTGCAATCGTTTAATCAAGAGTGTTAGTTATTTATTGAAGTATTACTGAATGTGGGATACAAAGGATTTCCACTAGTAAAAGGGAGTACTCAGTCTCGAACAATGAGACCACAGAGGAAAAGGGGTCATCATCCATAAAATTTCCTAACCATGTTCCTTCTTTGTAGGCGGCAGTACAACTGCACAACTTGGTTTGCGGGCCTCTGAAGAGGCGCAGATCATTATGTAAAACAAGCGTGGACCGCCTTTGACTCATGTCTTTGAGAGAAAACTACCACAGGAACATAGGAGTCTTAAAGAAAGTGCGTCAAATGAATCACAAATGCGAAATCTAGTTTCAACTTTTTTAAAGTCGTTTTAGTTCACGCCAAAAAAGAACTATTTTCTTTCTTCCACGTAAATGACAGGCAAGCTCTTTAGTCGAAGACACAAATAAGTGAGCTTCGAAGCAAGACGAAGTGAGGAATGCGACAGCAACAAATTGGAATGTTATAAGTGAGGTTATGAACTAACACCTGTTGCATTCAACCGAGGGTGATTCAACAAAACTCTGACACAGACGCTTCAGCGAGCGAAGCAACCATGGCGCTGTCTACGGCTTCAGCCCAACTATTGCGATTTTAACGCAACACGTACAAATGTACGAGTTGTCGGCAGATCCCCGTAAAGATACTGCGAGTGCGACCGCGGGTGACCAGGCTAGGCCAGTCAAAAAATTGGCCGCGTATCTGCGTGCTTCGCTGCAAATGTCGTCGAAAGACGATAGTCTTGTGCCGGCCGTACTACTATGTTTTGCCTTGCCTCAGACAGCGCCTACTCTACGTTGAATTGGCCGCATCTCGCTGACATTGATAAAATAGAGGAGGCGCTGCGCGAGATAAGGACGCCATTGAAAAATTACACCATCTCCCGCTAAAGGGAACCATGTGTAGATGTGAAGCGCCGGGCACTAACGCTTACACTGGCGGTGGCGTTGACGCTGGTGCTCATCGCAGCGTTGCGCAGGACAGAAAACTGGGGAGGCGCAAATCACGCAGTGATGGAGCGGTGTTTCCTACTGGAACATGCCAATCGCTGCTAATGGGCAATGAGAGACGGAAGACTCCGACTGGACACAGAGACCCGCAGTCCGCTTTTAGTTAACGCGCACGCTGCGAATTTTTATTGTTCAACAACGCACAGGAGAAATCTCCCACCGGCACCACCTTGGAGGTCAAGATCCATTGCCATATATACGGGGTGGCCACTGAACGGTTGTGGAGCGCGAGCAGTCGGTTTTTTCAACCAAGAAACTCGCGAGCAGACGCTGCCTGCGTCGGCGTCGCGAGGCGAGAGAGGGGGGGGAACGTAGGAGAGGAAAGAGAGGGGGGGACGGGCGAGCGCAGTGGGGGTGTGGACGCCGCGGGGAGGGATGCCTAGAGGAGAGAGGGGGAGCGTAGGAGGGGAGAGAGGAGGAGACGCGCATGCGCAGTGAGGGTGTGGTTGCCGCGGGGAGGGATGAGGAGAAAGAGGGGGGAGAGGAGGTTTTTTTAAAGGGTTCGCGCATGCGCAGTAAGTGAGGCCCCGCGGCACACCACCACCACCACCACCACCACCACCACCGGATTAAGCTTCGCCATAAGATGCTTCACATCTAAAACATGAGCTTGTGCTGAACCAAGGGCATTACACCGTGACCAAGGGCCACTGCCAGCGGCAGCACCCTATCGTCGGCACAGGGCTTTTTCGTGCAAAGCGTCGCAGTTTGTGCACAGCGTCGCATTTTCAGCGCAGCCTATAAACACTAGGGTCTTTAGAATTGGGTACCTATGTATTTTCTAATAAAAGAATACATGACCTGACTCTTACATATTAATGTTGCGCCTCAGGTATGCGCAGTATTTGCTTTTTGATCGAATATGTTCACAAGTATGAACGCCGACAGCAGTTCCAGATGGCTGGGCGTTCAGAAAGTGGTTAAACTTTGGCCGAGTAGCTGAATCGGGTTACGGACAGACAGACAGACAGACAGCCAGACCAAAATTTTTGCGTTGAAGTATCCCAAGAAAGACTATCGTCTTTATTACGTAATTCCTGCCGGAGCACGCATTCCACGAACGAAACCCTTCCATGAAGCCTTTCGCGCCACTAGGACGGTTGGTGCGTTCCACCTAAGCTTGGAAGCGATCACCAGCATCTCTCCCACGCTTTCACTCACACTTAAGGCATACGATGGGCGGGACAATATTATTGATTTGATCTTTACACGAAACCACATACCGGCATCTAGCCGACAGCGACGTCAAAAGTGCACTCGGGTTGTTCAAATAATTGCATTCGCAATAAAAATTGCAAATAAAGTTGAAGGAAGACGTATATTCCTTATCCTTTAGCTATAAGGTGCACTGCAATTTTATCAGCGCAACTTCGGCCCGAGTGTTCTTACTTAAGATATCCCCTTCAGGCGGCAATTAAGACGCAGTTTCTAGAAATGCGTCAAATTCACACGGCATGATTCGCACCGGCCGAGTGGACAAGCGGTGGCGCCAGCTTCGCATACGAGGCAGGCTGGGACAGCCAGCGTCTTTACGGAGCGTACCACTCGCCCGATCGTTTGCTCCGGTCAGCGGACAGTGGCCAGCGGACAAGCGTTTTCGCTAGATAAGATGGCGACTCCCAACCCAAGCGGCAGCGGCGTGTTGTCGGTGATACCTAAGAACGCGGCGCTCGCTCAACTCCTGGCGAAAAAGTCGCTGCGGTGCTTTTCAACAGAATACATCTGACGAAGACGTCTTGAGAGGGGCCGGTTTGGAGATGACCTAAAATTGATTAAAACCATCGAAAACTTCAGACCGGTGCCAGGCCGCACTGACACTCCGACGCTTAATGTATTATGAACTTTTAATTGGACATTGGAGAAAAGACGACGCAAGAAATTTTAGAAAGTACGTGGATCCTTTGACATCGTGTCCGTGCAGACTGCAGAGAACTCCATACATTTCGCATTTTCGCCAGCGTGTCTTCTCGAGATGCGGTCAGCTTCACTGCAAGACGACGATGGAACCAAGTGGACGCACCTTCCCACCTAGCGGAGTACGAGGTGCCTTCTACGTTCTGCTAGAATGACTGGAGCGATGTTAAGGGGCTCAGCTGTTACTCTTCCTTTCGTCTTGCGCTTTGCTGCCCTCTCCGCTCGTCCTTTGGGCCCGTTGGCCCACTGAGCCGCTTAGCTTATATGAAGTAATATTAGCGAGCGCGACTGCGCCCGGC